>JAVQJF010030408.1:0-21129 GCA_036023855.1 Gadopsis marmoratus | reverse complement strand
AAGCCCCCCCCCGATTCTTTCCATTTGCGGGGGCCCCCCCCCCCCCCCCCTCATTTCACCATAAGTTGAAAGGTTCAAATAGTGCCTAATGAAACAGTGACTAAATCGTCCTCTGTCGCTCGGAGGAACCCTGTAGCTGTCTCTCAAAGCTCTCTGAGCACACAGCCGTCGGGGGTCTCCGGCTAAATGCGAGTCCCAAGGCAGGACAATCTAACCTGTCAAAGCCTTTGCCCACTTCTATATATCCTTGTTCCGTGGTTTCAAGCAATAGCAGCATAATCAACCAACGTCGGACCAAAAAACGCAATTAAACTCGCTTTGGACAACCAAAATCTTTTCAAAAGCGAGCATTAATGGACTGTTGGCTGCTCCCCAGGGGCGTTACCGGGTACCCTTTTGTGGTTCGGATCTAAGGAGCAATTACAGCCACATTTTCATATAGCTCACCCCATCCCGGTTTGAATTAAATCACCGATATCGTGTAAATGGAGCTCTGCTGCACAATGCGAATATTGGCTCCACCGCGAGTCTATTAAACGTAACACCAATAGCGCAGTGATGGCAGCTTAATAAGAAGGAGCTGCCAGTTGATAGGAAGGAGCCGGAAAGGTTTGTGTTGCAAAATCTGCAGCGGAGGGAAACTGCACTCGTGGTAGATGCGCGCTAATGCAAAGAGAGGCCGGGCAACTGGAAGCTGCGGGTCAACAGAATCCCACGTCTTCGTTCGTGTTGACACAAATCGATCCGACTGTTTTGACATTTTATTTGAAAGATGAAATTAGTGGCGGTGCTTTGCTGGGCTGCGCTGTATTGAAAGGTGGTTTAAATACTGTGTCCACTCACATGCTGCTCCTGTGTAATGGATGGAAATGGGGGGTATGTAAAAAAAAGAAAGGAAGCTATACAGGACATGAAAGTACAACGTGTTTTTCCTGTGGCCCGTTTTAATTGAAGATCTTCCAATTGCACTTGTGAAAATGTTTTGATTTGTTTAATCCTTGCCAGTTATAAGAATATGTTCACTATCAGGTCCTTGGGCACATCGTTGGTCATAGTAAGTCAATACATCGACAACTTCTTAGTTCAACAAGTCATGTTTATTACAATAAATACAGATATACATAGTTTACAAATAGTTGCAGGTTCCACACAGGTAAGGCCCCTCCTATTTCTAAGGGCGTCCATTACCGCACAGCCTCTCCGACACTGAGGGGGTATCGGGCAATAACTGGAGACATTTACTGGGGATAATTAACCAGACCTGGGTGTGCAGGTGAGAACCCTGAGGGGAGTAAAACACATCAGTCTATTACGGCACACGGTAGGTCACGTCTCCCAATATTTCACGACAGTGTTAAAACATGCATTCACATTTATTTATTTTTATTTTGTTTGCCTTTTTTAAGAGGTGAAGAGCCACTGACATTTCCAACACTTCTTCTCAGACTTCATGCATAAGAGGCTGCCTGATGCCATGTAACCCATAACTGTAGCAGGGCAGAGGAATTTGCAGGAAGTGGCATTTTGGGGAGTTTGCTCTCAGATGGGTGACACCTCTTTCTCTTCCTCGGCAGAAGCCGGAGACAGAGACTCCTCGTCCTCTGACCTCGAGTAGTCCGTGTGAGCGGCTGTGCACTTGCAGCTGCCGTGTGCGCTCCTCTGGGTGGCTTTGCCCTCCTTCTTGTGCTTCACCCTGCGGTTCTGAAACCAGATTTTCACCTGCTTCTCGGACAGGTTCAAATAAGTAGCGATTTCGATTCTTCTGAGTCTCGACAGGTACATGTTCGTGGAAAACTCCCGTTCAAGTTCCAGGAGTTGCGTGCTTGTGAACGCCGTGCGCATCCTCTTGCCATTCTGCATGTGGCTGCTGTCGGAGCCGCCTGTTGGGGGGGGGGGGGGGGAGAGAGAAAAAAAGCAACTTTTGTTTTCAGACATTTAACTTGTCAGTGCTACAAGTCTAAACTCAACCAAAGAGGCAAATGGAGGAAAACACCGGCGCGTAAATCAGTGTGCGTAAAAGCCGAGCAGCGTTCTGCGCTCCGACTGCAGCGAACAGGTGGCTTACCGATGGAAAGACAGTGGTACCTCCTGGGGTCTGTGACGCTGAAGGTGGGCGTGCAGACAGGTGTGTGTCCCGGGTGAGTGAGTGCAGGAGACTGATGCGCTACTCTCTGACAGTACTGCGCCTCCGCTCCTGGGAACTGGCCCTTCAGCATGGGGATGCCGCTGCGGGAGGAGTGGATGTGGGACGTGACGCACAGCGGGCAAACGCAGAAAGTCCCGTTTTTCCTGGATGGGCACACCGGAGCGGCGACCGTCATGACGCTCGGAGAATGCATGCTGATGGGTATGAGGAAGTCTTGTCCCGGATGCTCGGCTGGTCCAGGTCGCACCGTGTCCTTGATTATTAACGAATCAACGTAAAAAGACCTCGACATGGCTGCGATGTGGCTGATAAAGTGATCGCTCCGTGCGCAAGATGATGGCTGTTTCTCATCTGAACCCCTCGGGATCTCCAAAGGTGCTTATGTTTGATGGTTCAACAAAAGGGACCCCGAAGAGGGTTGGCCCTGCAGCGTCACCCACGTGCGCACCCGTCTCCAAGGGTTTAGGCTGTCAGCGACCCAAACCACGTGACGTCTCCCTGGGCCTCCAATCACAACTTGCAGATTTACTCTTTTTATCCCCGAATTTAGAAAAGTCTTGGACACTAGAATAACATAATCAGCCACATACAAATGTATATGAATTTGTTTTATTTATATCTATATGTAATGTAAATGCTCTGCACTGGCTTCAACCATCGAACCATAAAATAAACAAAACAAAACGAAATAAAGCTTGAAAAATAAATTTTTCACAAATGCTGCTAAAATCTGAATGTATGGTGTGGAACTGGTCAGTCTGAAATCAATTCTCTGGAAATACCTGCTGTTTTAAACTCTGATCACCACGTGATCATTACTTCAGTAATATAAACAAATGCATTAAATATGTCAGATGGAGACGAAACGGCTGAAAGAAGAACCCGAAGATCCCAATTCAATGTATAGATCAATAAAAACTTGCTTCTTATTTAAAATGACTGCGTAATAGGTCTGTAAAGCAAAGCTATATGGTTTTATATATAATATGACTTTATCAAGACCTACTTTTATTAGATAATGAATTTACTTTTTCCCAAATGCGATTTGTGCAAATGACTTTAAGCACTAATTGCTTTGCGGCCTAATCACAGGCTCATCTGAATCTGGTTGTTCCAGGTTTCACTTCCAGCAATTAATCCTCCTATTATCCTTGGGGTCAATTTGACCCATTTCAACATGATGATAACAATAATAAATGATAGACATCATTTTTTGGGGGTTCAAACATAATGACTTGTCCTAATTTAGTGGGGATAACTTAGTAAACCTAAAATTAACATGATATCTTTTCAATATCCAGTACACATTTTGTTTGGGGTCAATTTGAAAGTTAAAACAGTATAAAAAATAAGAAATTAATATTTTACAAACATTTGTTTAGGTTGTTTTGGTTGATACTGAACTATCACGTGCAATTTTATAATGTTCAAAAAGCTTCCCTCTACTTTGGATCCCTAACCTAACATAACATACTTGTTACAGTAGTGTGAGAAGCCCTGATAGTTCCAGCAT
Organism: Gadopsis marmoratus; assembly: GCA_036023855.1. Classification (NCBI taxonomy): domain Eukaryota; kingdom Metazoa; phylum Chordata; class Actinopteri; order Centrarchiformes; family Percichthyidae; genus Gadopsis; species Gadopsis marmoratus. Next base: position 17,470 of record JAVQJF010030408.1, on the reverse strand, counting down.
GGGTTTGGGCAAACATGTAAAAGGTTGCACAGAGGCTTTCTGTCTCTTGGTGCTCTGTGTGCTCTCGCTCAACTGAAAATGACCTCTAAGCAAAGGTTTTCTGCCAGGTTCTGTCACAGCCCTTTGACAGTGAAAGTGACATAAAGGAGAATTTTGAGGAGGACTGTGATTATGAGGCATCCTCCTGTTGTCTCTCAACCACCAGCAGATTCTGTTCTCTCTCAGCCTCCAAGAGTTACAACACGTTGCCTTCCAACAATGGAAAGTTAGATTGCTGCTAATGTGAGGCATCCCATGGTTTCTCCCATGTCATACGCTCTGATGGCAGAGAAACAATGCAGGGCAGATACGGGATGTATAGGACAAGTGGGTCCAGTGATGACCCTTTCTTTTCAATCCAGGTCCCCACGCGACTGTGGATGAATGTCTGGTTGCATTTCGGGGGCGCTGTCCCTTCAAACAAGACATCTGGTGGAGTATATGGGCAGCATGTGATGCACAGTTCAGCTATGCCTGGAATATGCAGGTGTACAATGGGAAATCCCCTGTGGAACTTGGGTTCTTAGAAAATTATAAAGCCATTAAAACACCAAAAAGATATTTCTTTACAATTTTAGGTAAATCAGTGAGATTGTATGCTGATTTGCAGATTTTTCCCTAGTTGCCTAAAAGGTAAGGGGTTGTAATGTTTTATTGAAAGGGATATTTAGGTAGTCAACAAAGTGACAAAGTACCTGACTCATAAAGTTGGATAACAATTTTAAGTACAATAATTTTCTGGAGATTTTAATTGCTTGGGTCAAATTGACCCCCAAGGATAAAAGATGTGAATGAATTTGAGGATAACAGGAGGGTTAAAACATTATGAACTGATGGCGAGTCTGGGCTGCGGTTATTTGATGGCGATTAGGATTCAATTAGAAAGTGTTTATAATGGCCGGTCTGTGCGGGGGTAAACAGGCAGCTATTTCAGAAATGCGTTAATCCCTAATCTTGTGACAATAATTAGCGAGTTTGATCCTGCAGGCGGGTCACCGGCAGGTTTAGCTTCTGCTTTCATCTGCCAAGTAACGCCTCGGGCCTTCAGACAGAGGCGAGCCATCAGCGGGTCCAGGTCCAACGTATTCCACAAACACAAGAGGAACAGGCCCGGTGTGGATGCCAAGTTTTAATAAGTCACTTTTTGCCCACATTGCTCCTGTTTTTTTTTACCAACCTTGTCGTAATGCAGCAAATAGACATGGTTATAGTAGCTGTGAGTTAAAATGCCATCTTTGAAAGAATTAGAAAGTCTTTAAAATCCAACCACAATACTGATAAGAGCGAACATGTCTGCCACCCAGACAGTAATTGCTATAATAACGTGAATCCAGCGTTTGACAAGGAAGACGCACAGAGTTGTTACGGTACAGATAACAGTCAGAAACAAGAGGGAGGCAGAGAGAAACCAAACCAAGCGGAATGATGCGTGGCGCGCGCCCTCATCACACCATGCAAGCTTTAATATTATTTTTCCATAATTCTGCACGATAAAATTTCATTGTCTATTAAGTAATCCCACAAATGAGATCCTTTATGAGGCTATAATGAGGCCTAATTGCCAGGAATAGTGGAGCCACGTGGAAGGATTTAGGAAGCATTAAGCTGTCGGGTACTGAGCACAGGCTGTTACCTAGCCATTTCTGTCATAATTCAAGGAGAAAATTAGTCCATTTAAGGGAAAAAAATCCTTTGATTCCCTTTATTCTGCTCGAGGTGACGGCTGCAGTTTTTTTGTCAGCTTCGGTTAAAAAAGCCGGTGCAACAAATGGGGCCGGTGCAATATCTCACTCACTGTTTAAACGTTAGATAAAAAAAAAAAAAAAAAAAAGAATTTCAGAAATGTGTAAAGCTCCAAGGGCCCCACCTCTCACTTGCCTCTTCTTTCTCTCCAGGCCTTTTACTTCATAGTGCAGCGGTTACCCTCCACTGTTCACCCTCTTTTCAAATCATGCTGATGGGCAATTAATCACTGGCCTATTCAATAAAAAGGAAAATTACATTTAAACTGGGGAAAAAGTTTATTCTCTTCAGAGGTTGGTTAGTGTAAGTGGAGTCTCCTCAGTGGAAAACAAGATTTCTAGATTGAGTATGAGAGTCTGTGCAAGAGCATCAAAGAGGGGGGGAAAAGGTGTGTGTGTGTGTGTGTGTGTGTGTGTGTGTGTGTATCCAGCTCCTCCCAGTAGTAAAAACACACAAACTTGTTAAAGTGCAGTGCTATAGTTCCCCCCCACTCATTCACATCGCATCCCATGCCATATTATACCGTGAAGAAGTCCATTAATGTTTTGTTGAACAAGCGTCATTAACTTGTATCAACGCCTTTTTACAAACCTTGCATTGTTGTGCAGGGCCAGTCTGCGGCCCATCTTGGCCAATACAGTGGATGATTTGCCCCTTTATTAGTTACCAGGCAACAGATCCTGAATACCAAAACTCAAAGGAAACACTCTGGTCCTCCATATAGATCTCAATGGCGATGGGGGGAAAATGAACAATGATCCTGTGGACAACATAATGCCACGCAATGACTTTTCATTAACAATTATCTGGTTGATGTGAATAGCAGCTGCAGTGGCTACTCTCCATCTCATGGGTTTGCAGAGAAAAGGGGAGCGGGGAGAGAAAGAAGCTGGCCAGTGAATAGCATCCTGCAGGAGTTTCTCCATGAATGTGGAATCTAATTTATATCTCGGTGAATAATTAGGTTTCTATGCAAAAATGAGTTGGAAATAATTACATTTTAAACCACCGTGACAACTTAGCCAGACAAACAAAGAGAATCAGACCCCTTTTAATGTCTCACACCAGGAGTTTATGAGCTTTTCTTTTTTTTTTTTTTATTCACCGGTCAAGATTCGTAGCTGACGTTTAGATTTTAGCACAGAAATGGATCAGGAAACGACTTCTCTTTCAATATATATAGTTGTTGTGTTGCAGCTGTATCCTTGAACGTGTCTACAAACTGTTCCTGCGATTGGGAACAGACAACACTGTTAGGGAGCGCGGCCCTCGGCCCTATAGAAAAGTAAAGTGACAGCCTCAGTGTAAGAAGAGGCTTGCTGAACAAAGCCAGCGAGGGCCCTGTTGATGGCCTATAGAGATGTCCTGCACCAGGCTCCCTCTAATTAGGGAGACGCTTCTCAGTCTCCCAGAGCTGCTCAGACCAGACACTCCAGACTGAAGTGTGCCCCTGCGCCAACGAGTGCATCTGGATGTCCACACTCAGCGCAGCATGTGTATGTGTTCGCGCTTTATGGCGCACACAATTAACGAGCCTCGAAAATGAGATAAACACCGACTGATAGTGACGTCGCTCACGGTTAAGTTCCCAGAGAAATGTCTTTATTAGAGCTTATTGTTCGAGCCCTGATTTGTCCCTCTGCCTCCTCTGTTGTTTCCAAAAGACTAAGCAAATGCCATTACAGAGACCGCACACAACAGCCCTTATTTCAATCTTTTCTTGCTCGAGTTGTCAAATAGTCCTGAAATTGAAATAGGAGTCTTTTGTCGGTCATGTGCATGTTCTCCCTGCAGGAGTGATCAGCTGTAAGGACTCATTATTGTGCTCCTCGCTGGTTTCCAAGAAGATCATGATGCTGTTTCATCTTCAGTAACAATTGACTTTTATATATTTTTTTACATTTTTTTTGGGGTTCATAATGATGCCTTTAGAGTTTGACTGTAAACCTGCTCATATGCACACAAAACCGAACATTTCGTATTCGAATCCCCAGATTGTAAACAGCTGTGGTTACAGACGGAAGCCAATCACCTCCACCCCGAACAGCTTCCACCAAACCTGGCAGGTTGTCACCCCCTCCTCTGCTCACAACAGAGAGATCCTGACTTCCTGTGAAACCAAAATCAGGAAATGTTTCAAAGAGTGAATGACAGGAATCCCTCCACCCGGTTACCCCGACCAGTCCTTCCCTCAATCTAAAAGGAGGTGATATTGTAGCCCTTTTTCACCGTTTTGAAAGGGGAAATCCCTGGGATTGAGCTTGTGTGCTGGAGCGGAAGCAGACTGGAATGTGTGTCCGGGCCGCGACTATTGTCGCCAGCCGGAGCCATGAATAGACATGGGCCGCAATCTCTCTGTCCTCTGTTTATCAGACTGTGAGGAAGCAAACAAACCAAAATGTTTCATCCGCATGTTATCGCCACCTTATACCTGTCAATCAATCGATCTTTTCTCCTGTCCGGTGGGACACTTTGAACGATTCCTGTGAGAATAACACCCAACTACATCTTTTAATCCAATCAGCATGTAGGAAAACCAGTGCAGCAACCTGCATCTTTTTACTTTTAAGTCATCTTTGCTGTACTGATGTAGCCAATGAGGACAGATCAAGGCTTTAACGGGTCAAAATTTGTGATTTGTTTTTTTCCCTGTGTACTCTCTTCAGATTTAAAATTGATTTGGAAAAGTGTCATGTTGAGTGGACTTTGTCATTATGTTGATTCTCATTGTTGCCTGTTAGTGTCTCTGAGGCAGCTTGTCGCTCAAACCTCATCCCAGCTTTCCCCATATTTGAGGTCAAATAGAAGCTCTCAAACAAACGGGAAAGCTTACACGTTTCTTAATTGAGATGATGCCCTCATTTTTCCATCCATTGTTACGGCTATAGCTTTCCTCTGATGTGATTTACTGGAAGATGTGCAGAAGTTTAAAGGATCCGAGACTTTGGTCTGCTCATTTGGACAATGAAGAAAGCATCGATCTGATTTTTCCTCCATTTTTGTCTTCATCGTGGTTGCAGCTGCTCACTCTATATTCATTCCAATGTTCTTTAAAAGCACAAGCCAATGTAATTGAAATGTTCCTGGTATTTTACATTGTCATGAGTGTGTTCCCTCCCGCCGGTGTGTGTGTGTGATTGTTTTTACGAGAGGATTATCAGACTGAAATATGTCAACTTTCAGCAGGCAGCCACAGACAGTCATTTACTGTCTTTTCTTGAAGAGGAAGGCTAACCTGCAAGAAAAAATGTTCCCCAAAATACTTGCCAGCTATCATCTTTGCTTCCCATGTTGATGATCCTGTCTTAGATGCAGTCATAGCAATATGTGAAGCTGCCTGCTCCAAGAATCTGTAAAATCCACCAGTCTTGTCTCCCTTTTCTCAGACTTATTGCCAGAATTACATAAACACTGAGTATATCTGTGAATTTGATTTGATTTTCTATTTTTTCCATCCACGTAACAGTTGGCATCTACAGAGGGCATCACAAGGTTTAATAGCAGAGAAATTCATAACATGCTGTAAGCCCAGCAGAGCTTATTATAACAGGCAGCTAATTGTGTAGTTTGGGGCATCACATGAACTGGCTGGAGTTTGGTGGGCCGCTGCATCCAACCTCCAGCTCAGTGAGTCATCAGGCGTAGCAGCAGCACAGAGTTGCCCTCCACAGGAGCACAGCCCAGAGCTCTGATTTGTTCTGTATGTGTGACATATGCAGGTTGTTTTAGTATATCAGTTTAAATGTGAAAAGAATTCTCAGTAGAAAATGCTGTAATCCCATTTTGAGCTATTCTGAATTTTCTTCACAAATCCATATAAAATGCTAAATGAAGCAGTTAAGCTACAGTACGGGATATGGAATATGAGTGATGTTAAATGTCTTAAATCTAAACAAATCTTCAAATGATTTGTTGTTCTGCGAGGCAGCTTCACCCATTTCAGTTTCAGAGACTGAAAGTAAAGCCATACATCTGCTTATTTTCACATTGTTTACACAGATTTCTTCTTAGAGGAAAACAAATCCAATCCATTAGAAACAAACAAATACACAAACAATAAATACATATATAAATAACTGTAATTGAATTAATGGAACTTGTGTTTTAGGAATTAAATGTAAAAACTGACCCAGGTTCACGCAGCCTGAAACAAGTCTTAGGGCCAGCCAGTTTTACATTCAAAGCTGCAGTAAACACAATTTCTCTTAAAAGTAAAAGTTTTGTTTTTAAACCTTATCTATCTATTTATTTGTCTACTTATTGTCTTATATTTACCAAGTCTAAAATAAGTGGTACTGTTAGTTGAGACATGACCGATCTGGTTATTTGTTTAGGAGGTATAATTATACATAATTATAAATGCAACATAAAGGCCTTTTTTCACAGCAGACATTTTGACATGTCACGGTAGGAAAAGCACAGTTGTAAATGATACGGTGAATGATGGCTGAGTTCCATTTAGCTGTGTCAGTGTCCTGGTATTGTGCACGCTGGCTCACTGTCACTTTCGTGGCTCACTGGGACACTTGAACATTACAGAGCTGTGCGTTGATGGTATAGAGTAACGCCTGTGTCAAAATGTCTGCTGTGAAAAACATTTATTGTTCAAGCAAATGAACAGTGAGTGTGGGACGTTGAAACAAACTTTTCAAAATATATCCCAAAATAAATGCATTTTCTGATTGCTGTTAGAGATAAAACTAAGCTTACTTTAAATTAATAGTTTCCGTCATGTTTCAGTGCACATTTTGGGATGGGAGAGGAATTTCAGAACAAACAAAACATTCCCAGTATAGTAAATTATATACAATATTGAAGTATTTATACTTTTTCAATTTTATGCTACTTATAATTCTAGTCCACTACATTTCAGAGGGACATATTATATGTTTGTCAGCCATAGTTACAAGTTACTTTTCAGATTAAAAGTTTAATCTAAAATATATGCACACTTTATAAAATATGATGCTTTGCTATAGATAAAACTACCTAACAATTCAATGTAGTTAAAACTTCCACCTTGATACATAAAAACACTATACTACTATTTCAATAATATATATGATAAAAATAACACACCATGAAAGGGGCCACTCTGGAATTAGTTTTGTATTAGTTAGTAATTTTGGTACTTAAAGTATGCTTTGCCGATCATTCTTAACTTAAAAAAACTTTGATTGCAGGACTTATTACATAAATTTTTGTTTTATTGTAGTATTCCTTTACTTTACTGAAGTAAAAGTATCTCTGTAGTCCTCCCACCACTGGGTTTAACATGTGAGTGTGGGTCTGTTTTTAGTTTTACCACAAGAAACAAAAAAAATCATTGCATATTTAGTAAAAATACACTCCACAAACTCAGCCCCTCGTTATAGAATTTCGTAATAAAAACATGCAAAAAAAGTAAGTCCAGATTTTTACGGCGCAACATATCTTGAGTTGCTTCTCTATTCTGCATGTCATGAAACAAGCTTTAAATGTCAGTTGTACAAAAAGGTGCTGGGATGGGCTGATCTGGGCACTTTGTGTGTGCGCTCATATCTGTATTTCTGTTAAATGATTCTCCAACTAAAATCTGCACCACCCTTTTCATTAATCACCCATTCATTGCAGGATACTGGTCTTTTTTTTTGTCTTTGTGAGTGAGTTAATTCATAGAAATGTAACAAGTGTTTTGCTTCACACTGTTTGCGTTTCCAAGTGCAGTGGGCTTCCTTTTCAGTGTATCTAGATGGCCCGTCTGCACCGTCCCAGCTCTGTGCCAGCCAGATAAATGGAGAGACTGTTTGTAAGCTGTCTGAGCTTTGTGTTTGCACAGAGTCACAACTTTGTATGGGGTTGAAGGGGAGTCCAGGGCAGCCACTAAGATTTGTATGCAGACTACATCGCTCAGCCACCCCCCTGGTCCACTCTATGTCCTCTCACCTGCCTGCTGCAGTAAATCATAGAGCTATCAAGTGAAGCGTGTTGATGGGCCTGCACGTGCAAGAGCTTTGCTGCACCTGTCGTGTCCGTGCATGTGTGTGTGTGCGTGTGTGTGTACTGAAGAAGCAAAGAAAGGTATTTGCAAATGTTGTAGTTTTTTCTATGGATGTTTATTTGTCTGCATTCACATCTTTTTCACTGTGTCTGATTCTTCTTACAGGCCTGGGGGTCGGTGATAAGAGAGTTTTGGAGATCTCCCTAATGGTTTGGTAAATGTGTGTGTGTGTGTGTGTGTGTGTGTGTGTGTGTGTGCACGGCTCTCTGTGATAGCAGTAGGGATGGAAATTGAGGTAGCTGGGTGTCAAACAGGAGGTCTGCAGATGCCTGTCCGGCTGAGAGCTGCAAGGTCCCTCCCTTTGACAGAGTATCCATTCAGAGTCAATGAGCTGGGTCAAAGCCTGCACGTCAGGCTGCAGCTCGGCCTAGCACTGGGGCGGTCCAAGAGGTCAGTGTTATTCACATGGCGCTGTGATGCAAATGAACCCACCCACGCTTAAACAACTCTTGGAATTTTTATGTCTGCTCCCTGGCCTTTTTTCCCCTTCTTTTCCCCCTTCTTTTCCCCTGCTTTCCTCACTCCCTCACTCCAAATCTCTCTTCCCTGTATTCACAAAGTCATTGACGAGACATTCAAAGCTTTTTAAATTGGGCAGCTTCATTGTGCCTGCACTAAAGTGTGCGTGGGGGGTGGATGGAGAGAGGGCGAGTGTGAAGAAGAGTGGGTCTAAATATACTCCGGTCTGAAAGTAGTTAGATCATGTTCTTTTCATGGTCCGATTAGAATCAAATCGATCCCCCCGCCCCTCCTGACACTCCAAGGTTTGAAGAGGAGCGGCCAAACAAAGATTTCTTGGCGAAGACAGGGGGAATGAATGACCAAACCTGAATGCTAAACACACTCTTAAAAGTCTCATTCTGAAGCATGACAATGCCCAAGAGAGTAAATTTGTTTTAAGTGTGAGTGAGCGATGTTTGTGTGGATGGAGAAAAGATATCTCTACAGCGAGGATACTGTAGGAGCATCTTTGGACGAGACCTGATCTACATATAAATCAGAAAAACACACAGACCTCAGTGGAGGATCTTCTTGAGCCTCATGATGATCAAGGAGGGGATTTTAGACAAAGGTACTTTATCACAAAGAAGTGTATTTTTGTTTAATCTATAATAGGTTTCTTCAGGAGCAAGGTTACATATACAAAGCACAAAGAAGTGGGTTGGGGTGAGGAGGCTGGCGGTTCGGCCCGTGGTGTCCAATGACAGAGAGGACGACCGGTGGACACCGAGACGCTCCTCCGGGGTGGTGACCGCTGAGGGTGAGGGGAGCGATGGGCGGAGGGATTTGAACTTGGTGACACCCTTTCTGCACCTGCAGCTGTGGTAATCATCAGCCTATTCTTCCACCAGACAGCCAAAACTCTCTACATTTTATGGGCTTGTACTGTTTTTAAATCCAACACCTTATGCACCATTTCAACTGTAGTTTGCTAAATAAAGTAATGTAGAATTTTTGTTGGGTTTTTTTCTTTTGTTTAGCATAAACTTGTACCTCTGTGAAAACCATGAATCTCCAAAATGACAACTTTTCACAAGATATGAAAAACAGCCTCATCTTCAGCTTTGTTTCGAGCACAAGAGAACCCATTTAAAACCTTAAGTTTTTGGATACAATTCCAAATCACTAAATTTGGAGACACGTGGTTTTCATTGAAAGAACAAAATTAATGAAAAGTGTACCAGGCAAGCCTTTGGATTATCTGCTCCCTTACCAAGTACGGGCATGTTCAGATACAAAATAATCAGACAAAATAAAAAAAGAATAACGGCAGTTGTTATAGTCCTACCATCGCTAGTTTATTAGGTATACCTGGCTAAAACTAATGTAGCCTAATACAACAGTCCTGCAGTGAATCCTCCCTTCATGAACGTTTTAATGTTCAGTTTTTGTTGAAACAGTTTTAGAGAGTTCATTCAACAGTGTGATCAGTTTGGAGGATGCTGAATATGGTGCTTTTCAACTGTATTGCATTATACTGAAAGGTGTTTCAGATATTTTGTCCACCTTATGCTCATCAATGAGGCTAAATAACACCTCTCTTTTTCAACAGTTTGAGCTACAGTAGCTCTTCTGTTGGATCAGACCACAGGGGCCAGCCTTCACTCCCCACGTGCATCAATGACTCTGTCACCGGTTCACCGGTTTTCCTTCCTTGGGCCACTTTTGGTAGGTACTGACCACTGCAGACCGGGAACCACAAGAGCTTCAGTGTTGGAGACGCTCTGACCCAGTCGTCTAGCCATCACAATTTGGCCCTTGTCAAAGTCGCTCAAATCCTTCTGCTTACCGATTTTTTCTGCTTCAACGCATCAACTTCAGGGATAAAATGGTCACTTGCTGCCTAATATATCCCCCCCACTGACAGGTGCCATTGTAACAAGATAATCAATGTTCTTCAATTCACCTGTCAGTGGTCAGAAAGTTATGGCTGATCGCTGTATCATCCAAGCATATACCTGATGTGTGCTTTGAGAATCCATGTTTTAACTATTTACTTAAAGTTCTTTTTCCAAATACAAAAATCAAACATGATAACACAACACAATAGCACGGTCAAAGACCAGTGTGCTCTCACGGCTGCAGACCTTCAACTACATTAACTGACAAGCACAGACAACCTTTTAACATTTTAACCAATCAGAAGCCAGAAGTCACTGCAGTCATTATTGGTCCTAATTAAACCGTGTGCAATGAAACAAGAGCTGCTTATCTTTAGCAAATTAAAAACTACAAAAACATTAATTATTTACATTTTTGTCTCTGCTGACTAAATCAAACACTGTATTCTTACATTCTCACATGGCTCTTTAAAATAAATTATTAACAAACCTTTGTAATTATATTTTATTTATCTTCAAGTTATGCAGTTATGCAGCTCATGCATTTTATTTTATTTCACTATTATTCATCTGTCAAGCAGCAATTTACAAAATAATATGGTGAATTTGGGGGAAATGTACACAGAAAAGCGCACAGGACGTCTAGAATAATTCCTGATAGAAAGGTTATGTGAACAGATATGCAAAGTCTTTATACTTCACTCAGTGTAAACATCTTATATATTTTATTGAGTGCAATAATACAGAATAGACAGTACAGTATGCTGTCAGACAAAGTGTAAACAGGGAGGAACTGGATGTTATAGAGTTTTAATAAATCTCTCCTCCTCCAATCCTGATGGTTTACATGTGAAGCATCTACAGGTAAACATACACACCTTTGCTCTGCTCTGTGCACACACTTTCTGTTCTGTCACTTGGTGTTGCAGGAACACTCTGCTCTTGTAGCATGAAGTTGTTTGTGTTCTGAATCCTAAGAGAAGCCAAACAACACTCTAGAGGTGGAGGGATGGAGGGGTGGGACCACCCTGCAGCTGCCCCCTTCTCTCTCCCTCACTCCCACCTCATCCCTTCATTCCCTCTCCTATTCATCCTGCAGCTGCAGTCTTGTGCCCCTCTCTCTTTCTGTGATACAAAGTTTTTCCCTCTCTCTCTCTCTCTCTCTCTCACCCGTTTCTCTCTCTCTCCCTCTCTCCCTCTCTCCTTCTCTCTCTCTCTCTCTATTTGTCCCGGAGACACAAAGATGGATGGAGAAGCTCCTGGAATGGGGCGCACAATAGGTTGTGCCACAAGGTGAGCAGCCTCAGCTGCATAAGGCCCAGTGCTGCCTTTTTTAGCTGCTGCGAGGCTCCTTCCCCAACTTGAGTATGCGTGTGTGTTAAGGGGGGGGGGGGGTTGAGCTGCACAGTATGGCAACAGATGCTTTTGTTCGGCCAAAAGTCTGAAAGGGGCCTTGGGTGGGGGGGGGGGCTTAGCAGTGTCAGAGCACAGAGTCATTTTTCTCTCCTTTTTCTCTCACTTTGCCTCTCTTTCTCTGTGTCTCCCTCTCCCCAGCTGTGCCTGCCGTGGCGGCTGAGCAAGAGGAAATGTGAGGGCAACGGCATGATGGAATACGTAAGTGGGGCGCGCGGTTTTGGCCTGTTTTGTGGGCGACTTCATTAAAGGGTCGTTTATCTGGCCTGTGATCCCATTGTCCTGGGCCTTCTTTATCAGCCCCGGTGTGTCAGGGGGCGTAATTGGCCGATTGGCCACGGTCTGCGCATGCTGAGGTGATTTATAAAGCTGTGAATGGAGCTGACTCCTCTCCGGGCAGCGCTCCCTCTCCCATATAGGAGACACTGCACTGCAGAATAACACTGACTAAATGCAGAAGAAATGTGAAAAGGATGAAACGTCCCCAAAGCTCTTTGTGCGAGTGTGAAATCAGAGGCTTGAATAAAAGGGCCGTGGAATCACTCTTTCCCTTGTCATCTATTTTCTCTCACCTTTATGCTCCATCTGACTTTGTTGTTTCACCTCTTTAGACTCTGTCTGATCACCCACCTTTCCAACATAATTTTCTCTATATTTCATCCTATGAACCATGGTCAGACCTATGAACCTTCTTTTTAGCTTTCAGACCATCACATACAGTGTTGTTGCCATGATGTAGAGAAGAAATGCAGAAATGGGAAACTGTTCATTTTTGGCTTGTTCCTTATTGTCTTTTGATATTTACAGAGATATAGCTCAAATATAGCATTTGGTATGTTAAGAAAAAGACTTAATATTGGTAAAGCCAAGCATAAATGCTAAAACAGATCACAAGCTAAACGGTGTCAGGTAGTTGCAAGCATAAAATTATCTTAAATTAAAATGAATGGAACAAGATCTATGCAGTTTGTGGAGCGTTTGAATGAAACAGATTTTGTGATTGCAGGTGGGAGTGAGCGGCGGCTTTATGTGGTCCCATGGTGTGTTGAGGTTGGCTCTTAATGACCTCCTAATTAAAGCAGACCCTCCTCTCAATGGGCTGATCACGTAGTGGAAGTCAGAGGTCATTTACAGGGCTGCTGGTGGCCAGAGTTCCTGCTCCATGCTAATTGCCCTCCAATGTACACAAATGAACACGACATAATAATCCTGGCAGGTGAACATTGACAGTGTATGTGCAGTCAGAATCAGATCGCCATCCAAGCTGTCTCCTCTCAGTGCACACAGAGGCTGGCAGTCTCTCTCAGGGACGTCTGCATTGTCCTTCCACAGACGTAGAGCCTGACTTCATTAAGCCAGACTGAGTGTTTGTCTTAAGGCTAGACGAGACAGCTTAAATCCCAACAAGTATTTGTGGACATGCAGATAAGGTCTGCAAACACACACCATTAATAGAAGGATCCACAGACACTCACTTTAGAGAATTACAGCCTTATTTTAAGATGATGCAGAAACCTTTTCAGGCTGTATAGATTGTTACCATACGGTTCAAAACGGAACAAATCCAACAAGAAATGAAATCCAATTCTCCTTTTTCAAAGATGTTTTATTAGGAGAGGTTCTAGTGCAACTTCAGATATGTTTAATGGTAACCAAGTATGTTGCAAACATTTGTCTTTAGTTTTTACCTTCCAGAGTTCTCTGAAACAGGGCAAAAGTCCGTCCCGAGGCGGGGGAAAGCCTGGCTCGGGTTTAATGTAGCTGATTGTGCTCCCATGAAAAAAGGAACAGTTTCTTCTGTGTTAGTTTTCAATTTTGTTGCCGTCTGTGTGCCCAGCCTTTGTGTCCAATTCTTCTTCCCTCCCTAAACGGCACCACCACCCCTGTCTTTTTCTTTTCTTTTCACTGCTCCTCTCGTCAGGCCGTCTAGATTATGTTGCTAAGGAGATTTTTCTCTTTCTTTTTTGCTTTTTTCACTGTTTCCCATTGATTTTGTGTTAATGCATTTTGAATGCCCCTTGGTGTGTGCCGAGCGCTGGGGGAGGAGTGGAGCACAGGGTCTTGCCGAGTGGAGGAATTTCAATCTGAAGCCGTTAGGTGGGGGTTCGTGTGGGTTAAGGCCCAAAGAGAGGCACTCAAGTGAGAACTGAAGTGGTTTGCAGAGCTGAGGAACCTCTCGGGCAGCCGCTCCCTCTCTTCTTCCCCCTCTCTTTTTCAGGGTCACTCCTTCATTGGCAGCCCACAGGTGCACTGTCGTTCTACCCAAATCCTAACCCATGAGTAAAACAAACATACTGTTTTTTTTTTTCCTCTGTAAGAAAATGAGGAGAACTGTGTCCAGCAGCTTGCATAGCAAATTAGGTGCATAACAGTTGGCAAAATTCAAAGTTTGGTACAAATTGTGGTTTGGGGTCACTGACTGTTGGTACAGCGAGGAACCAACGATTAAATTACCTTTCAACAAAAAGTTACTTAACACTAGGATTCATTCATGTTCCTGCCCAGAATGGGTTGGGTGAAGCTGCCGTCTTTGTTTGACACCAGAGACGTTAAGACTCAGTTGACGTTGGTTTCTTTAACCAAGCTTTATAAAGGTGATGCTATTGCAAATGGGTTTGCATGGTTGATGTATTTCCAGGCCCATAAACCTAACTTTGGCTGAACAATGATGACACACAGTGGTCCCATGCACTCTTTACTTTATCCATTAACTTTATCATAGCTTCATAGCTTTCATTTTCTCCTCCTCTTTTGTTTGAATCTATTAAAGTGTAAAATTAGTTTACATATCTCATCTCTCCCTCTCTGTAACTTTCTCTCACTTTGACCCACCGAAGCACAAACACATCTGTCTGTGCCCCGTAGCTGTGTGAGAACTCTCCCAACATAATGATCGCTCAGACCATTTCATCTGCATTGACACTTAACATAAGTAGACAATCAGAGATTTGCCTCCAGCAGAGGCTGCTGTTCCCAGGAACGCTCCGACTTCCAGCAGCTGTGTATATTATTTGGGGTGCCTTTAGTGAGGCTCAGTGCAACATTACAGAAGCAAACGCTGAGTTACCAGAGGAAATCACTTAACCCTAATCATATGCCGGCCAGATCTCTATTAAGCTAATTCTGCTTCAGCTAACCGAGAGGTTTCCTTCTTGACATAATGAAAATTGTCCACTGATCACTTTTGTGATTTATGCAATTTATGGCACAGAAACATTTCATGTTGATCAATATGAGTCCTAAAGCACAGATATGCATTAGCATTCTTGCACTCCCGGTTCCCTTGTCTTGAAGTCAATGGGTTTTTTAGAATGGGGTTTTGGTTAGGTGCCTGAAATAAAGTCTGTAATTAACACAAGTTTAAGAGATTTGCATGTTTTTTTTCTATGACATATACTTCATCAGAATATCCCACTCGTGAGTTTTGAAGTTTTTACGTGTCTTACAAAAGTGACTGAATGAAACACCAGAGGTTGTCGGGAACATTGAACATCATCTCACCGAACACAGAAACTCATCTATTCACTCGTCCACCTTTACAGCCTCCCTGTGTTTATACTTACTCTCTCACAAACTATTCTAGCTAAAACTTTCCAAAAGGCTTTTGTAGAAGAGGTAAGTGCTGAGTGGTGGTGACGCTGAGGCCATGCGACCGTTGAGTAGTTTGTTTATAGCCCAACGTTAGTGTTTTACTTCTGGTGATCGCATTTACACTTCAAAAATCATAAAAGTGGTGCTCATTTGTGAAGATTATCTTGCTCGTATCATAATTATCATAAGTATCATAAACCTTTGTTTGCAAAAGAGCTAGTTTTCTGTAATAATAATCCAAAATCAAATGGCAAAATCCCATTGGCTCTTTGTCGAAGGAACCAGGGCCATGCTATCTTCCCGGGTTGGTCTGCAAAAATATGTCATCTCTGCAACTCTCTGTAGGGGAGATAATGTCATAATATGTGTTGCGTTCACAGTTTTTTCCACTGCCTCCAAAGTGAACAAACAATCAGCTATTGAGATTCAGGTGAAAATGTCTAAGTGAACTGGAACATACACCTGTCAGTGTAGCTCTGTTGGCTTTAGACCCTTGTCATTACTGTACGTTGGGCTCCACAAGACTAATCTTACAGGCTGAGGTGATTGGCTCTATGTCAATTAAACCTATTCTACTTTGGGGCCAGGGTTGACCTCTGACCTGTGACCCTGATTTAACTAACCCTCACCAGTGTACTACAAGGAGACAAACACTCCCAACTGTTGAGGCTCTCAATGGCCTCTAACTAAAGGGGAGGAGAGTCCATTCTGTAGCAGCAGTCGAAGGAGGCCCAGGATTTTTGTAGCACACTTGTAGGAAGTCACTTGAGACTGTTGGCTGTCAGCAGATAACAATTCAACTGTGCATGGACAATGCACTCTCACAACGTTCTTCAAATGAAAATGCTGAGTAATGGTATTTCGATTTAGTCATCATTTGAGAATAACTATGATGTAAAGAAGAATACAATTCATTCCAGTATTTTTGTGCTAAATGTCATATTTATTCAGTTTCCAGAACAACAATCCTGATGTTGACATTCCCCGATGTTTGCACTCCCTTCTGTGTTTATTTTCAGTCTTTGCTGGGAACCTCTCTGTGTAAACCAGTTTATTTGTGCATGGTCTGTTGTGCCAGCATAAATCACATAATGTGTGCACACAGAGAAGAAAAAAGACAAATCACCTGACACATTTCTGATTTGCTCTTTTATTTAAATAACGGCGCTGGTTTTGGTGGGAGAACAGATGGAATTACAGATTACTCTGCCGCTTCATCATCAATTATGGTCTGCCCTGTTTGTTCAGTTGGTCTCCTCTTTGATTGGATAATGATACGCTGAGCTGTAACGAAAGATACAGATGAACAATGAAACGTTTCACTCTCCATGTACACCAGCAATTATCTCTCCGTGTTTTTACACTCGCTGATGAACTGTAACCTTTTGTGTGAACAAATATGGGTTCACCGAAATTTCAGAAAAAACACTGGCGAGAGCTCATCAAATGTGACGTTATGAGTTTCAGCATGTTCAGCGCGGTGTATCTTTTCACAATATGCTAGAGTTGTTCATCCATGCTCATGACAACTATTTGACCTTTGTTGGATCAAACCGCTCTGATATTTCCATTTAATTCTCATAATCTCTTCACGAACATAGCAACACTTCAGAGGTAAGGGCTTTTTATGGAGAAGCTTTCAACTATGTTACATGTACAGAAGTGTTTTGTGTAATTTGTAATTCTTGGTTCTTGTTTTAAAGCAGCATACTTTTACTCTTTCTTGAGTATATTTTGTGACTCTTTTGGATGCATTATTTCCATCCCGTTCCTTCCTTCTCAAACTTCAAAGAGGTTGGTGGTCCACTGAACCCAGGTCTGCTATGGCACGATAGTACAGCAATTGTCCAGGCTTATTTAGTTTGCTGATTTACTTGCCAAATAACAAGCATCTAATATAAACACTGTGCTTACTCACTGATTTTGATTTGAATTTTGTGATCACTCTTAAGACATGAATACTGAATAATACAATATTGCCCTATATTATTATAGATAGTATGTATAAATAATTATCTAATTAAGAGAAATGTCATCACAAATTGACTTTAAATGCAGGTTCACTTTATTGTTTACTCAGCTTTACCCGAGGATTCACATGTAAAAGAAGGTGGAACAACATAGCTGTGTGCAGTTTTAACTAGTGAAGTTACTCACTACTGAAATAGGTTGGTTTTTATTTGGTACTTAAGTATGGAATGATAGGAGTGCCACAATAAAGAATAAATATGTAAATAAAAGAATAAAAGAATATCACAATAAATGTGGAAATATAAAGAGAAATAAATAAAAGAATAAAAAA
>JAVQJF010030403.1:0-18089 GCA_036023855.1 Gadopsis marmoratus | reverse complement strand
TACTTTTTCAAGTTTTATTTTTCTTAACTGCATTACAGTTTTTTATTGTGTTAAGCACTTTGTGCATTTCATATCTTTGTTGTAAAGCACTTTGAACTGCATTTCTTGTATGAAAGGTGGTATATAAATAAAGTTTATTATTATTATTATTATCTTAGATCTATGGCAAACTTCGATTTCATTAGTGGGAAACAGGTTAGGGGGGGAAACAATTAAGCAAAGGCAGAGCAATAATGAGAACATTCAAAGAGGGAAGAAAATAATGTAAAAAATGTTTTTTCTTATTTTGTTTAAAAATATCTAATTCCCATTATAAAGATGCAATCGGAACACTTTGCGAGTATTTGACCTCTGGAACCTTTTTTTTTTCCGTCCATGTTTATTCGCCACAAACAGCCAATGTACCAGCTGTGTGTGCTGTGACTGCAGTCTGCCTGTGTTTGTGTGGCAGGACAGACTTGATCTGAACTCCACTTTTTTTGTTTTATTTTCCTCTAGACTTCTATTTTCACATCTCTGTGCAGCCAGAGTCACACAGCTGCAGGGTAAGTGTAAATTTGGCTTTGTGTTAATCACGGTGGGCAGTCGCCCCTTCGTACGGGCTGTGTGAACGTGGGCGTTATTCACTCTCAAAGCACTAATCTGAAATTGGTTATGACACAGGCTTTGGGATAAAATAACATTAACACACCATTTCTGTCCGATTGACCGCCACAGTCGAGGTGTTATTCGCTAGCTTAAGATTGAACATGATTGTAATGCACATTGTTTACACTCAATTCAGTTCAATTATGTCGTGACATTTTTGGAGCAAATGCGTCATTACTGCTGTATTATTAGCCATGATAGTGGCGTGTCTCTGTGTTGGTCGGTCAGTTTGTGCACGCTGAAATATCTCAGCAAATATAAGATGGGTTGCCTTGAAATGGTGATCTCTGATTTTTCAGGTAGCGACACCGTGAGGGTGACATTTGTGGTTTGGCCCGACACGTGGAAATTTGATGCAGAAATGCATGTTCTTTGACAATCCCCTGACTTTCCATCTAGCTCAATAATCAGGTCAAAACTTAACTTTGTCCCTACACTTTGTCCGAAAATGTTCCAATAGTGCGTCTGTGGACTTTTACTTTGTATTTCCCAAAGTCAAACAAACAGTACAGTCAGTACTGCCACGTGTTGAATTTTGTTGTAGATGTTTTTGCTGCTGCTAACTACCCAGTTCCTCTTTCTCCTGTTTCGGACAAACAGGTCTCACTCCAGCATGGAAGTGTGCAATGCATCACTTCTCGTAAACAAGACAATACATGTATTTCCCTGGAAAGACTTACCTGACACCAGGTTATTTAGAACAAGGCCAAATGCTCAGCATACAGAGTGTACAGGAGAGAGAGAATAGTGTCCTTACACATGTGTAGGTGTGTGTGTGTGTGTGTAGGTGTGTGTGTGTGTGTGTGTGTGACTGTCATCAGCAGTATTAGGCCAGTGGACATCTGCTTGGCCCGTGTTTGCAATCCCAAGTAGCCTGAGCCTAACAGCTACATAATGAGGGTACAAAGCAGCTGGTCTCACTGTTGATGTGTGAGTGTGTCTTAAAATGTGGACACAAAGCAGTCATTAGGTGTGTATGTGTGTGTGTGTGTGTGTGTTTATCAGATAGTCAGGACACAAAGCAGCCTTTATAGACCGAACGAAATTGTCCCACTCCCCACTGAGAGGGCTGTCTCAGGACAAGGGCCTGTGTGTGTGTGTGTGTGTGTGTGTGTATATGTGTGTGCGCGCACTTAAAACATAATATCCGCACAAACCAGCCATTTGGATGCAGTGTTTGTTTCAGCCATGCAAGTGGTTATCCATGCACACATGTGTTAGTGTTGGTGTTTATGTGCACGCTCGTGTATCTGCTTATGTATGTGTGGACATCTGTATGTTCCTGCAGACGTGCTCACATTTGTGTGTGTGTGTGCCTTGGGACTCGGTGTCTCATTCACAAATAGTTTCCACCGTCCGTCAATAGCAGTTGCCTGGATGCCGGTCGAGTTTGTGTGCCAGTGGACACATACACACTCTCTCTCTCTCGCTCTCTCAGACACACACACACCTACACCAGGGTAAAGATGGCTGTGTTTTTATGCTAAAGAAAAAATCTCAGCACAGCATGTGGCTTGTTGCAAAAGTAAAGATCTGAGCAAGTATGTGTGTTTATGTGTGTTGCATGCATGCATCTCTGTCTGTATATTTGTACAAGTGTGTAAAAGTTTACTTATGCTTGTGTGTGTGTGTGTGTGTGTGTGATATTCAAATTCAGCTCCTTCTTCTGGGTAAGTGGGAGGTGAGTGTGTGTGTGTTTTGTCTGTTTCGTAACCTCCTCCAGCTCCTGAAGTTCAGTACAGATGGACCGCCTTTTGCAGCGATTAATTAGCACATTTAAGTTATGAAATTTTCAATATCTTATAGTTGAGGTCATTAATATTTTTCCAATTATCACCCCAAAATCCCCAGACTTTTCAAATGTAGTTATTTGTAAACAGTTGGTCTGTTTCCTGATGCAAGTGGACACTATGTTTTTATGGAGTGTTTTTTATAGCCACATCTTCACAAAAAGAGATACATTCAAAATGTTTCAATAAATGAGCGATATTAAATATGATTAAAATGTATTCTATATATTCTACATTCCTGGAAGGGAGTCAGTACTTCCTCCTCCTTCTCCTCTGTCTGTTCCAGTTTTCTGGCCTGTGTCAACCAGTTCATTCACGTCTTTGTTTGTTTGTGTGAATGGGAAGATGTGAAGTGAGATGTGAATTGTTTTTTTTAAATGCCATTATCAAGATAGCAAAACTTGTTTTCTCGTGAAAAGTTAATTTATAGGATTGTGTTCTTCTTAAATGACAAGCACCGTTCTGAATGTTATCTGCATAGTATTTGCTAATATAATTATCTTTTGTATTTTATTTATATTATCCACAGTCTCATTATTTTTGCTGTTTTCTGTTTTTGATCACCTTACATTTGCACTACCTGCACTGGTAATCACCTATACTTGCACATACTCTACCATAGTGACAGCTTGCGTATGACAGAGTGTACTCGAAAACAGATACTGTGGGTTCGTCTCTTACACATTACTGCGGGTTGTAGCGTGTCATTTTCATTTGGAGGCTGTGACACGCTCCCTCTCTCCTCACCTCTACTGGTCGTTGCCTCTGTCTCGTGGAGTTCAGGGTTTAAGTTGTGAGTAGCTGGATGACGGAGTTTGTGCACCTGGGGCCTCTTGATTGCCTTTCATGATGAGGATGGTTTTCAGTGGGGATAACCGAGACCGACAGCCAGCTTAAAGCCGTCAGGAAAGTAACAAATGGTTGGAGATGTATTTTCAAAGATGAATGTCTGTCTTTCTGTCTTATCTCTAAGCTCCCGTGAGTTGTGCAGTGGTCAGGTGTCACGTCTCAGGGTGTAGGCAGCGGAGGAAAGGACCCAAATGCAGACAGCGTAGCGAGTTTTGGGGTTTTATTAAAGGGCAACACAAAGACACTTACGGCCGGTAAGGCGGACAGGAAGAAAAGCTAAATCCAAACGGAGAGAGTCCAAGCAAGGCAACACAGAGAAAAGTCCACTGGGAGCACACGGAAATCCACAAGGAACACAGGACAAAGGTAACAATACACACCCACACGAACGACCCACAGCGTAACAATGAACCAACAAGAGACACAGCAACTGAACCGGTGTAAGTAGACAAGACACCAACAAGGGAACACAGGACAGGTGGACACTGGGAGCAGGTGAAGCCAATCTACAGTCAGGGACACACAAGGGCAAAGGTCAGAGAGGACACTGACTCACAACATGTGAACACTGAACAGACCGGAGAAATAAAGCTGTAAAACACAAGACCAGAAGTAAACAGGACGAGTAACATAAAACAGGAAACGCAAACACTTTGATCTGTTCCCTATTACTGTATTCAGAAATTCAACGTTTAAGAAAGAGAACCAAATGCACAGTCTTTGTGCTAAGCTAAGCTAAATAGACTGCTGGCTATAGCTTCACATTTAGCATATCAACATGAGAGTGGTATCAATCTTGTCGTTTAATTTCATGCAAGAAAGCGAAAAGCATATTTCCCAAAATGTTGAACAATTCCTTTAAAGCCACTTGTTTCAAAGGCAAACGCGTGAATTAAGACATTTTCAAAGTTTAGTTCTTGAGAAGTGCAGAAGAGCAGTTTGGCTGAGAGTGAGGACTCAAATCAATGAGATTTCATCAATACTTTAAAGTGAGCATGAAGATCGTTTGTGATTGGAACTCAAATGAAAGCTTACAAACATGGAGAGTGTAACACTTCCTGTCACACTTTCAGATCATTGTAAATATGCCACGTACCTGACACAAACTCCCAACAAGTCTTATGATTGAGATTTTTTCCAACATGCAACTATCATCATCATCATCATCATAAAAAAAAGGTTTGAGGCCGTACAGACACTGAAACCTCTGAGATGATTTATTCCATTTTAATCCAACTAAACAACCCCAACGCGTAAGAAATTATTAACTTTCACAAAATAAGATGTTTTAAGTTGCTTAAGACTTGTTGATTGAAACAATATAATTTTGTTGTACATCTGAGTTAAAAAATCTAATCATTATCACTTCAAACCTGTTGAAGAATTGACACTGACCTTTTTATTAACTATCACGAGGGAAGCTGACACAGCTGCTGTTTTGACATGTCACTGTGTGACAAGCACCTCCTGGTTGTTACTGACTGACTCACAGAGAAAACATGAAATCAGTTTGTTTGATTTTGAACTCAGTTACTAATCACTGTGTTTTTGGTGAATCTTGAGCCAAAGGCAGACACAGACAGACTCGTGTGGTTATTAAACATTAATTAAGGGCAACAAAGATGGTGTTTGAACTGGCCATGAGTCTGTAGTGATTGTTGCCATAAGTGATTGGAAACAGACGGTAATGATGGACTGCAGTGATGAGGGCAATGGAAAATCTGTTCAATTTGAGCCACTATATGTTCCCTGTTGTCATGAAACTGAAGGAACATTTTAGAAGTACTGCTTTATTATAAACTATGCCATATGTAGGGAGGTTTGTATGCATGTATGTGTGCATGTTGGACAGGAGTTGACATTTTCCAAGCACATCTATCAGCAGAGACATCGTCATAATCCTCAAAGAAACCGCAATCATGGGCAGGCTGCATAAGGATATTTGCAATGTCCACTTGGCATTTTTCATGCTATGCTGCTCGAACCATAACGGAGGCATGTTCGGCTCATGTTGTTGTAATACCCACCGGGCACCAGTAGAGGTTAATAAAAGGTATCGATCACTTAATGCGCCTTCTTAAAATGTTCTCATGTAACAACTGAACACGAAGAACAATAAAAAAAGAGAAAAGAGGAGATGGGAAAAGTTGTGGTTCTGTTGGTAAGAGGACATGTTTTTAGATCCTGTCTGAAAAGGGTTTCTGTTTATATTCCATCATTCCAAGAGAACATTGGCAGCTCTGTAGCTTCGTTAGCACCAGACTCTAACTGCTGTTTATTTAAAGAGGAGCTGGATAGTATTGTGTGTGTGTGTGTGTGTGTGTGTGTGTGTGTGTGATTAATCTCCTGACGCATGCTCTTTGGGTTACTGCTGCTCTCTCTCTCTCTCTCTCTCTCTCTCTCTCTCTCTCTCTCTCTCTCTCTCTCTCACTATGTAGGTCTTTTCCTCAGCTTAGTAAAGACAAGAAACCCATTTTAATAGCCCAGCAGTGAGAAACAGGCTCCTTTGCCTTCTTATCCGCTGTCAGATAAGAAGATTTATATCACTTTCTGCATCAATAGAATGATAACAGCCTACCTCCTTTGAAAAATATGCCTTCCAACAACACTCTATTCTTAAAAACCACAAATCACAAAAACAATTTGTTTATTCTGGACATTTTATCTTATTTTGCTTGAAGTTTTTAACGTAAAACCTGCCTTATTAAATGGGGACAGCGTTTGAAAGACGTGGGCATTTAGCAGGCAGGGAGGGTCTAACAAGGGCCACTATCAAGGTTTCGTTGTGGGAAATGTAAGGATGCAGCATCTTTGGAGATTGACCCACACTAGGGACTACATGTCAGTATATCCCAGCCTCTGGTGCGTCAGTTTAGCTGAACACTGTTTCCTTCTGGCGAAACCTTGTACCTTGTAGAAGAACAGGATATTTGACTGGTGAGTGACAAAAAGCAGAACACATATATATATTTTCAATGGGTTAAGATGCCTATACACTGCGCAACACCAGCAATTTTACAACTTTATTGCGTGTGATGTGTCTATTAAAGTATTAGTTGCAATCTGTGACAGACGGTCAGATATTAGATTTGAGGCACGTCATATTGTGTGATATAAATCCTGGTGAATAGTGGCACTATGGTGTAATTAGAAAGCAGACGTGTCTTCAACTCTTAAACTAGTAGCAAAACAATAGACGAAAGTGAAAAGAAGGTTTGAGGTAAATGTGTTTTTAGCAGTAGCTTTACATTAGCTCACCAGTGTGTTCTGCGTCGTTTCACGGCATATTTTGACCACGTTATTCTCACGCTTTATCAACTTTTCAAGTTCTGTTTGTCAGTGCTCGCTCCACAACATTGTTAACAAACCACAAATAGAGCTCTGGTTCACAATTCTGTAGACCATTCTAACTCATCACGTTACAGTAGATTCAGGTCGATTGGTGTAGCTCTGTTAAGTTAATAAAATATCACTCTTCATCTACAGCTCAGCTCGGGATAAATGTTTTTTCTGTTGTGATTGTATCTAGGGTTAAAGACTTTGTTGGAAGACCTTCTGGACTCCTGACAGAAACCTGGAACACATCAGGCCTGAACATCATCATCAGCTGCAAGCTAAGAGATGAAATATGGTTGCTCGGGGTAATGTCTGGGAGAGTGACACCGAATCATTCTGAAAAACATTGCCGAGAGATATTCCTCCAAATGTTCTTGTGTGCTGACTGTGAGTTATGAACATTGACACGCACACAAACTCATACAGTTTGAGCTTAAATACATATTCAAACTGCAGGTTAAAACAAGAAATAATGACTTGTATCTTGTCCCACTTGTCTTATCATTAGTGACGGTGCCTGGTGATGGTGTGTCCTTTTGTTTGTTGGTCAAGATGTCCACTCCTGCTGTGAGGTGAAAACAGAGGACTAACGCTTTGGTATTATGGACAGGATGGATGCCGATGAGACCTCCTGACCCTTTTCCTTTGCGCCGCCACAAAGCACACACTTTATATTCAGTTAACCTGGTTCCAGTCTTCTGAATCACAGCCCACATCTCAGATCTGTTATTGTGCACGTTGGCGGCTGTCGGAGAAACCAATCGCCAGACCTTCAGAGTCACCAGATCCTAGCAATCGGAGCTTGGTAGACAGGGTTAAGAATGGGGACGTCATCGCTCACTACCAGAAAAGTAGCTACATCCATGAAATGGTATAAAATGTTGTTTAATTTGCAGAAATAACAACTCTTAAATTAGAAAAAGTCTTTCATCTTTATGACAAACGTTAGCTTAACTGCCCCAGGTAACCTCCACCACATCTTCTGTGTTAACTGAAAATGACGTCAGCAGCACAGATATGTCACTTGTGGCGGATTAGGTTTGGTAAAACAAAATAAAAATACCCCTCTCCCAAACATAAATCGACTCACATGAACACAATATCATGCTGAATTAATAAAGTGAAACTAAATGGCAATTCAGACTACTGATAAGACTCTACATAGCGAAGTCAATACTTCTTTCACCAAACATTCGTGTTATGGATTGTTGCCACTAGGAAGCACTTTGCTTCAAATGTTGCTATACAAATTGAAATTAAAGTACTTTTTTTTTTTTTATCTGTGCAGCGTTCATTTACATGAATAAATGTCTTTATTTAGTCGCCTTTCCACCGTACAATTTTTTCCCTCCATTCAAAGATTTTCTGTGCTCCATCAGCTGTGTCCACGGCAACCTAGATGTGAGTGGAATGAGCCGTCAGTTTCTAGAATCAGCCTTTAATATGGTGTAAAAAATTACATAACAACATAAGCCGGGATCAATTTCATAAAATACCTCAAAGTAGGGCATGTGTCTGAACATACGCTGCTTTCATGCTGAATTTGACAGCAGTCAGAGCCAGAGCATGATGGTGTGGTTGGTTTTTTTTGTTTCCTGTTGACCTCACATCCCTGTCACTGGGTACCTTTTATACGTATTTAGATATGTATCTTGTAGATCTGAATTGTTGTGTAAGAGGATTTGCAAAAATCAGTAGTTCATTCTTTGCAGGAATAGTTTTACATTTTGGGAAATATGCTTATTCCTGACAGTTAGGTGACAGTAAAACATGTTCATTAGTGAGCTTTAGAGGTGCTGGTAGGAGCAGCGTTACAGATAGCAGTCCCCCCCCCCCCCCTTTCCAGTTTTTCTGCAAAGCTAAGCTAACAGGCTGCTGGCTATAGCTTCATATTTAATTAACAAACATGAGAGTGGTATTGATCATCTTGTCTAACTCTCGGCAAAACAAAAGTGAGAAACCTTATTTTCCAAATTGTCAAACTACTCCTTTAATTGACTGATTGATTACTCATTCAGTTAAGTCCTTATTTTAGATTTCTACACTGTATTCTTAGTTTTATAAGTTCTCACTTTTAAAAAAAATCCAGTTTTGCTGCTTATTTTCATCCACTCTGTTATAGTTTTATTACAAATTACATACCGTGGCCCCGTTCAGAGTATAATTAACTAGTGTTGCACCTTTTTGGTGTTTAACTCAACACTGAGCTTAAAATCTCCCTATGATTAGAAACAATCCTACTGCTTTTGTTCATCTAATAGTGACAAGTGGTGTATTCAGATCCCAGTCTTCTATCCTGGCCCTGCGTGTAATGTGTTTTTTCACAGATATTTTTCAAACCCTACGTTTCTGTTGTCTCAAACTTGGTGAGCTCTCATGTACCTCGAGACCTGTGAACACTCAAAGGGTTTCAAATGGGAATATTTACTGTCCAGAGACACGCTACATTTATGAAAGGTGTCTCTTCCAGAAGCCATGCAAATCCAAACAAACCACAACTGATGGTATATTTATCCTTTCTGTTCGTTTCATGTCCCAGCAGGTAATTTCATGTCGCTGCGTATTCCTGCAAGTGCAGCCTGTGTATAATATTCACTCAGACTCAGGACTGTATAAGGATAGTCTCTTTCACTTTGGAGTGTACATGAGCAGATTTTTACTTTGAAAGTAACTATGGTGAAAGATGGCTGTTTTATATCGGGCCTCATGGAGTGCTGATCTACAGTCAGTTCGGACTTTCACGTAATTTTCAATCAACATTTTGTATTAGTATTAAGTCTAGTTTTTTATGTATGTACATATAGGCTCAAAGTGCAGTAGTTATGTATGTGTTCAAAGTGTGTTCAAACTTTATGCAAAGTGAATGATAGAGGCTGCACAATTGCATCTAATGTCAGAGAAAACATGCGAGTGGATGCCCCTTGATGGGGCGAATTAAGCCGAAGATGCGATCGCACAAGTTGAAAGTCGTTGAAGGAGCAAGAGGAAGTGGCTATCCTGCCACCACGCTTTAGCCTGTTGGCTGTAAACTTATGAAAACAGCATGATGTGAACATGACAGTTTAAACAGCAATTACATCTCTGCCTGGGGCAGTAAGCCTCACCCTCCATCCCATCAGTCACCTGAGAGGGATTATCCTTCCCTGCCTATACGCATCATTTTGCGTACCATTCTGTCTGTCTGTCCATTTTTCCGTCTGTCTGCCAGCTGCTCAGTTACTCAATTTCACACATTTGAATGTCCACAGAATCAATGATGGAAAGCTGCACGTACAGGAATATTCTGGTTTCGCTGGTTTATTCATGTCTGGTGGAATAATCTGTTGCAGGGAAACAGCAAAACATAGCCACTGTTTAGCATCCCATTATTGCCAGCTATTACTTCCCAGCATCTGCACACCTGTCTGTGTGACTGTATTGCAGACCCTACATTCCTGCATTACCCAAAATATGTAGAAACCATCATTATTTCCTGCAATCAGCTTGACGTTGGCCTCTAGGGTCATTTTCCACAGCCCCATTGAGTTCTTGATGAAGGCTCTTAGAGTCCTGTTGATGTTAAACAGTTCCAAGTATTCCAGGATCCATGTGTGAGGCTTCGAATCGTAGGCTTTCTTGTAGTAAAATCCAGGCGGTACACAGATTGGTCTGTCTGTTCTTACAGTCTCGAGTGACTGCTCGATCTGCCAGCAACTGGTGCTTTTGCACCTTTGGTGTTCTTACCAATTCTTCTCTGGGCCCTGCTTATGTATTGCGTCATGTGCCTAGTCATCTTAGCCACTATGATGCCTGACAGGAGTTTCCATGTTGTGCAGAGGCAGGTTATTGGCCTGTAGTTGGATGGGATTGTTCTGGGGATCCTTCAGGATCAGGACTGTCCGGCCTTCAGTTATCCACTCTGGTTGGGTCCCATCCATTAGCACCTGGTTCATTAGTGCTGCCAGGCATAGGATATGTAGGATGTAGGATAGTTAGCATCTTTAGCTGGTAGGTGTGGATCATGGCAGGGCCCGGTGCTGTCCAGCTCTTCATACCGGAGACTTTTTCTTGGATGTCTGCCACTGTGATGGTTATTGGATCCTGCTCAGGGAGACATTGGTGTTATGTGACGTCTCTTTCTCCCATATGCTTTTCCGGTATTACTTAGTCTCCAGCCTTGTTGGGTCTGTTGTCATATATTTTTAAAATTGATTATTTGTTATTATTTTGATATAAAAATCTTTATTTATTTTGGACTACTTTGTATTGCAGACCTACTGTATGTCTACATCATCATTAAAATGACTGAAATACCACAGATTTTCTTTCAATTAACATTGTAAATTAATTATTTTACATCAAGAAGTGTCACAAAAGATGGGTGTTTGATGTCACAACACTGTGTATATATGTTAATAAATCAGAAGATATCAGTTTGCTTCCCGGCATAAAAGAGAAAGCAGGTGCTTTTCCTCCAGTAGTGATAAAGGTCAAGGTTTTAAAGTTTCTGTCAGTGACCGACATCTCCTCCAGATTGTTTAAGGAAACCTTTGACTAAGGTCATAACAGTATATTTGGCATCTTGTACAAGCTGCCTGCATGTCAACAATAGTCTGATATGTGATATTTATAACTATTAAAACATCACATCACACTTAATTTAGAGGCCAAATTGAGCTATTTTTTAAGCAGTTGTTGGATGCAGAGCCAGTTTATGCACTGATGGGTATAATCAACCTGGAATGGTTTTTGTGTGTTTTAGTTACAGAGTGCAGCCTGTATTTAAACATCAAGACATTCAGTCTGGCTGCCAACACACATCACTCACAAACATGCTCTCTCTCTCTCTCTCTCTCTCTATTTCTCTCTCTGTCTCTTCTTACACTTTCACCACATATCATTCCTAGAAGCTAAACAGGCCATGTTTGACTTTGGGGTAAACTGTGTAATTTCCCTGTGAATTAGGTCTGCACGTACGCCACTGCCAAGTCCACTAAAAGCCATTAGACACAGTGCAGGTTAGACGGCCGACACAAATCGGAGTTTACAGTCTAGCAAGCAGTCCAGGTTTGTGTAACTAGACGCAGTCCTTCGTTTTGTGAAGAATTCAGTCATGCTGAACGAATCAGACAGGTGGCCAGAGGGGCCGGTTGTGTAGCCAAAGTATTCCAATGGCCACTCTTGCAAAACAGCTGTCTTACTTTATGAAGTACAGGAAATTATTGTTATTCTGCAAAGTGTCAGAATATGAAGTGTTTATTGCTAAAAGGACCAATGATCTTTAGAAATTCGTAGTAATGCCTCAGGCTGGTTAAAGGATTTTATATTAGGTTTTCTATTATTCTTATTTTACCACTAACTAAAAACCATCATGAATATTTGCTGTCTTATAGGAAACGAGTTGAAACAGTGGATCATTTATGATTGATGTAATAATCTTTTATGGATTCTAGGTAAATACATTTTCTTTAACCTAGATGTTTTGATTCATGGAAAAAAAAAGAAATACAACATATCAATTTATAATCCTCAATTAGATTTTTCTCTAGCTTATTTTGTTGTGAGATGCAGGGAGGTTTTAAGCCTCTGAGCCCTCGTTCATGATTAAATGACACAACATGAAACGGACAATCACTTTTGAACAGTTTTTGGTACATGCCAGCTAATTATATTCTCTATTATTGTTTGTCAAAGCTGTCAATGTATATCATTTTATGTATAAAGGAATACACATACAAATAAACACAACTGTGATATTCTCAATGTTCTCAATGAGATTCTGGTTCATGGTCATAAAATAAGGTTTTCTCTAATCCACCACCATCATTGACTGATTAAGAGCAAAAAAGAATGATGTCATTTTCATCACCATTTCAAGACAGATTCCTTTTGGCTGACATCCTCTGTGTTGTTAACTCTTAATACTGACTTCAGGTTCTTTTTTTTCCTTTGGTATTCAGTGACACTGAAGTGATCTAATGGATGAAGACAACGGATGTCCGACTGATTAACGTTCACTTCATCCGAAGACTGAAACGGACAGCTCACCGATGTCTTTCATCCTGAGATCAGAAAGACTTGAGATGGAGCTGGTGATGATGTCCTGCTGTAGTTTACTGTATAACCAGAGGAACCAAAGGAAGCATTGGCAAGACATTCCTTTCTGTGACCCAGACTTTAGGGTTTTCCGTGTTGAGGTAGAATACAAAATTTGTTCGGGCTGCACATGCATGTAAACTGCAAGGTCACACATCAAGCAGCATTTTGCAGATGTACATCAGAATCAGAATCCGATTTATTGCCAGGTAGGATTTCACATACAAGGAATTAAAAAATATAAAATAAGTAAATTTAGAAGAAAGCAAAAACTGTACACTGTACAATAATATGAATATGAGAGCTATACATTTACTGCATGCTAGTACTCCTGTAGATACACACTGACAAGTATGGATATGCAGGCATGAACAAACCACGCACACACGCACACACACGTCCACGGTGCAGGCATTTCATGGCCGCTGGTTTGCGTGATGACAGGAGCTGATTGCATCGGTGTTCAGGGCAGGAAGGTGAACACACACAAATCCCTCATGATGCAGGATGGTGATGAACTCAGTTTAATCCTGTGTTCAGTGCGTCCCAGGTGGGAGGGGTCGGGCCTTCTTCTCAGGGCTATCTCTTACAGGCCAACGCAGCTTGATGGCATCCCCAGATACAATGGCTGCATTTATTAATATCCATAGAATAGAAATGGAATAGAATTGTACAAAACCAACAAAGGCATTCAAAGGAACAATGACGCTGAAAAGTAACATAAAATGCAAAACAAAAATGGTGGACAGCGACACTGTCCTGAAGCTGTTGATTGGTCATTAAAAGGAAGTTGGCTACGTGCTTTTAGGAAGTGAGATCAATGTTTAAGTAGAGCAAAAAATTGAAGACCCCCTTTTTGTTTAAGGAAATATAAAGAATGATGATTCTACTTCTTTTATGCATGTTTTGACAATAGCTGGGATTTTGTTTGATCAAAGACGTCCACACAAATAGGCCACGTAGGATGTTGATTATACGGGTCAAGAAGGCTTCTGATGTGGCCAGTTTCTTTTTTCCGCTTCATGAATCGGACCAGTCGCTGTTGTCTTGACTCTACAGGTGGATGCTCTTTGAGGTGCCCCAATAGGCCGGTGGAGAATAACGGGTTCTACCATGCTGCCTTCATATTGTTGCGCTCTTTGGCTCTGCTTTATTCATTGTTTTCACATATCAGGTCACGGCACAGTGTATTATTGCACAATTGCCACTCACCGGAGGCAAAAAAAGCACCTGGCTTCACCTGTATGTTTTGTTTTTTTAACTTTCTCTTTAGTCCGTTTAGCCCGGCTAGCTAGCTGTTAGCAGGTAGCAACGGAGGCGAGTCCTGCCGCTTCGCACACCTGCGCACTGATTCAGAAGGACGGTTCTTGACCGGAACTATGTTTGTTGTTTGAGCCCACACACGTTAATTGCAGCTTCATGGGGCGTTCAACTACATTCGGTAAATTATGGAACTTTCACATATATGACACTCGCCCTCCCCGGTTAGCATTCAGCTCTCCGCCAGGTGTTTGCCCGCATAACCGGACGCAGAAAAGTCGCCAGGGAATCTCACAGGTATATTTGCTAAATGACGCTGTTAAACGCGCTGTCGCCATTCCGCCCATCCTGTCCTGTCCGTGCTCTCCGCTTCTCCCTCGCAGACCCCAAGTGTCTGATTCGCTGTCTGGCCGTGCATATTAATGAGGAGGGGGACACCGGGCTGCTTTCTAAACGAGCTGCTCGCTGCCTGCCTCTCCACGGCGAGAGAGAGGGAGAGAGGGAGGGGGAGAGAGAGAGGGAGAGAGGGACGGGGAGAGAGAGGGAGAGAGGGAGGGGGAGAGAGAGGGAGGGGGAGAGAGAGAGACCTAAGTGACTGGAGGTTCTTCCAACGCGCCCAGGACGCAGAGACGGAGTTGCTCCAAAGGGACTTTTGGAGAAAAGCAGAAACCCCTCAGCGCGCCTTTCGTTCTGCCGTCCAACAGTCACTGCAAGTGGATATTATTCGAAAGACTTTTGTTGATTTGTTTGTGTGTGTGTGTGTGTGTGTGTGTGTGTTAACTCACAGGGAGACCTTTTGGGGAGCTTGGATTTTGAGTTAGTTTTTTTTTTTCCTGTTTTTTTTTTGCTTTTGTTTACATATTTTTCCACTTGTGAAGACATGCATCGGTGCGCGGCGTTGCTCCTTTTGTTAGCGGTGGCCCTATACGTCCTGAGTGCAGAAGGTAAACTTGTTAACCGCTTTTTATTTGTTCATTTCCAGTTTGACAACGGGCTGTTTTGCACTGACGCTGTGGTGCTGCAACCGAGTGACGAGCAATAGGTGGAGGCACGCATGGCTGCTGGGGCCTCATTTGCTTTATGTTGTGCATGAAGGGACAGGTGTTGGGGAATTAAGTGCAAAATCAGTCCTCAGATCCAGAGTCTGTTCTAAACATGAGTGAAGCTGGTGCCACCTCCAGCACTGCATGCCTGCATGCGTATGCATTGCCACCTGCCGCACGCCTTTTACTCTCAATCTGATCACGAAACAGTCAACGCAGCACTTTGTTCATAACCTTGTGCTGTCCAGAAACATTGAGAACTTCTGAGTTCTGTAATGATGCGTTCAGCTCTGGTGTGGAAGTCTGACCTCATCATGAGTCTCAAATTGGCATTCACAAGCCTTTTTGCACTCTGAACACCACTCTGTGTGTCTGGCAAGACAAGTGAAGCTCAGCGTATGTAGCTGAAGTAATTTAAAGCCAATATTCACGAGGCCATGATGTGTGTGTGTGTGTTTAGGAACTGGAGAAATTGATGGAATGAAATGCACGTTTCTTTTGTGAATAACAGATTTAATGAGACAAAAATCTTAAGTGTAAATATTCATAGAGGAAGTGAAAATCTGCAAGTGCAGGTAAAACTATGTGTCTTTATTTTCCAGCTGTATTAATAGACTTCATTTCAGCTCTTTGGAAAGTAAATATTGTACTTGCATAGCATCATGGCTTGGGGTAAGAAGAGGGGGGGGGGCGTACTCCATCAACTTACAGTCAGCTTTCCAAGCCACTAAATCTTCTGGAATTCTTTTGCATTTCATGCTTAGATTTGATCAAATGTTCTAGTATTGTCGTCACCTAGATGGCAGGATAAACAAGAGTAAACTCTCTTCCAATAGACTGAAGTGTTGAAGCCATTTACCCCGATTGAAAGCCTCAGCACACAGTATATATGAATACATTAACCTCAGCCGCTCGCTGGTTGTATTGTCCAGTATGTTTGGGATGGCAGCACGGTGTGGCTTGTGACGGATTTGGTGTCCGACAGCGAGGACAGATAGCAAGTGATGGATGAATCCGTGGACTATCCAGGTCATCCCCCTTCTCATCACAAATATACAGCCCAACAAAACTCATTTCTGGTGCCTTTACTCAGAAGCATAAATCCACAACAACAAGATGTTGGGACTGAAATTAATCCGTTCAGTGTGAATTCATAAATCATCTGAGCAGCATTTGATTCAATTTGCTCATTTTGCTGATGTGCACCAAACAATGGGGATGTTGTATGGAATTATAATATATTGTGTTTGCAGGGTAGTAACTACGTGCAAATTGGGAAGAAGTAAACCCTCACTACTTTTCATTTTTAACATATTTATATGTGGCGTAATGTTTGATTCGAACATGTACTGTCTTGCACTGTGTTGTATAAGTGCGTGTGTTAAGGAGTTGACTGAAAGAAACGGTGTTTGTAAAGCACGTGATGTTCCAACAGTGAGTTACCAGTCTTAAATATCGCTGCTGGTAATCCCTCCTGGTTTAAAGATAAGCTGTCAAATCGCAAAGAATGAACTTTTCTATCACTTCAATTTCTATGTCAGTTTCATAGCTGGATGCAATTCCGAGACTCACTTTATCGACAGTTCAGTTTCCATTATGCTTAAATCCCTGCCATGACAAGTTCATTATGTTCCTGTCTGATTATTAAAATCAGACTGACACGTGTGCGTTTGATTTCTCAAAAAGCCTACAAGTGCAGGTGCACCAGGAAAGGGCCGAAGATCAGATACAAGGATGTGCAGAAGCTGGAGATCAAACCCAAACACCCGTACTGCCAAGAGAAGATGATATTGTGAGTGAGACTTTTATTCTCTTTCAATGTCTCTCTTTGCCTTCATCGTTTCAAAGGGTATCCGCGTGGTCTTAAAAAGTATTAAAAGGTATTAAATGATTTTCGCAAAAAATAAGACCTTTGAAAAGCATTAAAACGTCTTAATCTGCATTTTACGAGGTATTATTTTTTTGGAGCATAGATTCAGACAGACTGTCTATGGTTTAATATCATTTATGGCCAATGTTTAGGCCAAATGGAAATGTTTGTTAATGAAAGTGTTCATGTGAGTGAGAGAGAGTGCGAGCGTGTGACTATTATTACTTTTAATAAACCTTTCCTTTGGGTTAGTCGCTACTTTATTCTCTTGAGTTTTGTTCCCCCCCCAGCCGATTGGAATCAGGTCAAACTAAGACTGTTTTGAAATCTCAAAATAAATGTACTGGTATAGTTCTGCAAGTGTAAGGTGTGTTGCTGAGGTCTTATACCCTGTTTCCTCATTATCCTTCTCATCCTGTGTTGTTGTTTTTTTATCCCGTGACTTTTATCTCCTGCTTCTTCTTCTTCTTCCCTTCCCCACTTTCTTCCCACGCTGACATGCACTACAAGTCATAATATCACAGTATTTGTACCTGCTTGACACACAGATATACAACTGTGACTGTGCCACGACTGTCCTCCAACATACCATAGACGTATTTGGCAGCCGTACAGGCATCCTGTCACCTATGCTTAAAGCACTTAGGAGGATTCACACTGTGAAGATAAATGGTGATTTAATTACACCCGGCAGTCAGGAGTGAGGAAGGTGGGCAGAAAAGAAATGGCACTTTCCGGATCCTTCTAGAGCTTTCTGCATGACAGTCTAAAATGTCCAGGCATTGTTTCTGTATTGTCACACACTTAAGATCCTTATCCACCAATTTACAACATCTTACATTGTGTGCAGTGTATACATAAGATATTATGCATCTTTATTACATTATGTAACTTTAAAATGTGTCGTTACATCCCAAACTTCAGCGTCACTTAGCTTGATTTGGAAATTATAGACTGTCTGTTTTTGATCCTTCCACCTGCACTCTCTCTCTGCCAACTGACCTTTGGACCATAAAATCACAACTCGGGCAGAAACACAGCTATTATGTTCAGTTCGAGTCATCGTGGAATGCAGCACGAGCCGCTCTGATGATAACTTGGCTTCCCCTTCTAGAGAGGTGCAAACACACTCAAATCAGTCTGTGCTGCTCGGAGAGCCAGACAACTTTAAGTAAATAAACTTACATTATATATATATATATATATATATATATATAT
>JAVQJF010030388.1:0-52708 GCA_036023855.1 Gadopsis marmoratus | reverse complement strand
AGAGAGAGAGAGAGAGAGAGAGAGAGAGAGAGAGAGAGAGAGAGAGAGAGAGAGAGAGAGAGAGAGAGAGCGAGAGAGAGAGCGAGAGAGAGAGCGAGAGAAAGAGTAACTCTTTTTCTCCCACATCAGTCTCTTCCGATTATAGCTCAGAGGGGTGGAGAAGGGGAGGGGAGAAAGGAGCAAATGAAGGCAGAGGTATATGCCGAGAAAATCTCCTCCAGGGCTAAGCCGTGGTGGGCTGGGGTATAAGAGCTTGACCAATTAAGCTGGAGGACTTAATTGGAAAATTGGAGTGAACAGCCTCAGTCTTTTCATCGAACTTCACTTCTATCTAGCACATGAAATGACAAGTTGAAATAGGGATTGCCACTTTGGTGATTGTTATACCTCAGCTAAAATCATAAGGTGTGTGTGTGTGAGTGTGTGGTGTACATATATTCAGAAGCACCATCTGCAATAATGCATTTATTGGTGCATTTAAAGATTCAACTTTTCACAAGCGTAATACAGTATCTCTGACAGCAGTGTACAGGGACATGGACATGTGACTAATAGATGGTTGAGCAGTAGCCCCAGTTTATGCCTCATGTGTTACCATTACATTCAAGTCACAGAGCTTAGTGTTAAGCTTAGTTTAATGACGCGCATGTTTGCAATGCTCTATTTTCATTGATGACCAGATTATCAAACATTATCTTGACATTTTATCACAGCATGTTGAATCTAAGCATTTTACCACTTCCATCTGGGATTTTAACTTGCTCCTCTATTTTTCATTGTGCCAAATTTCAGTGTACTCCAAAGTAAAATTTAAAAAAAAAAATCATGTTTTTCAGATCTGTTGCTACTGTCGTTTACACATGTTTAACTGTGGTCACTCGTTGGGTTTTACAAGCAAATCCAACTCAAATGGTCATACTGATGAGCCTGCAAAGCCATCAGCCAACATGTGGACAGACACCATGTGAACAAAACTATATTGTGCATAATAACAGGCATGCTGACAGTAACATCTGGCCACAAAAACTAACAGCAAGCTGTGGCAAATTTATTTGCAATGACTATGATATACACAGCCACTGTCAAATAGATTCAATAAGTAAATGAACAAACAAATTAGCACATAGGCTACTATAGTTGGCAACAGTTACTGCCTTAACTCAGTCCTGCTTTTGTTTGAAACTGTTTCTTAGCGTAAGAACAAATGAATCAATCCAAGTCTTACTGCTTTGATTTCTTACAACTGCTAAAACACACTGACTATTACGCTATTTTACTCCGAAAGCTGATACCTCATTAATGGTGATTACTTTTCTGTTGTTACAGTGAAGCTATTGACAGAACGCCTGTCTTGTGATTGCATATAACTGATTGAAAATAACAAACTGTGCAAGCTCTGGTTCAGTTGCAATCAATTACATAAAAAAACGTCCATCTGCAAACATGTATAAAAGCACAAGTCTCCCAAGTTATTTCTGAGTATTTCTCATCATTCATGCCTATTATCCAGTTCAATTAATTACACTTTCGTAACTTACCAACTGTTTAGAAGCACAGTTATTTGTGACAAGTTTTCCACTTTATTGTTTGTCCATTCGCTGTATTGTGTTGTACAAAACGATCAGGTATAAAAGGCTTTGTGCACACACACACGCACACACACACATACACACACACACACACACACACACACACACACACACACACACACACACTCCAACAAGTAGTGACAAAGAGGCTGTACACTTTCTTTCTACTCCAGAGAACCCAGTTTATGTTTTACCACAGCTTTAAACGCACAGCTTGAAGTGGCACTTAGCTGAAGAGATCACAATCCCTGACAAATGGTTTAACAGCCGAAAAACCCCCACATGGTCTAACACAACTGGCACATCTGAATCCCAACCACCACAACAGCATACAGAGAAGACATGGCAATCCAACTCATTTCAGAAAGATTTGTCAGAAAATGGCATATCAACATGTGCCCAAAAGCCAGGATGCTAATTCAGTTTTTCATTTTTGTTTTATTTGAAAAACAAACCAAACTAGCTGTCTTCCAGCGGCTGCTTTGGACAGAAAGGCAAATGTGTTTCCTTTCCCTGGGAGAAGGCTTTCCAGAGTCACAGTTCGTCTCATCAGCGATAATGGCAATGCTTTTCCTGGACTGATTTAAAGTGACTCTGCTAGGTTAAGACAAAAAGATTTTCACTGCTCAAGGATAAAGACCTTTCAACTTCAGAATCTTGACAAGAGACTAATGAAACTGAGCCCTGAATGCTTAGTATTTCAGTTTATATTTGATGTTTTTCTCCAGTGGCTGTATTTCAAGGAGGCTTTTTGAATAGGGATGACCCTTACTTGACTTTATCAATTCATGCATAGCTACCAAGCTTCTCAGTGCAATGCAAACAACCAAAGAAACTACTGTATATGTGACAAGTAGTAATAACACACTCATAGCCTGTTTACATGTTTAAAATAAAGGCATTAAGTTCATGGTTGTAATGGTTGTAAATCTGTAACATGGTTAAAATGATCAGACACTAAGTTCATGAAGAGTGACTAAAGTTATAAAATAGGGTAATGGAGTTAGAATCTGTCACATTAAAAGAGGAAAACACTAAGAAAGTTATTTTATTACATTGTTTATTCTTCATTGTTTAACTGAAGATGTAAAATCGGTGATCTGAGATCTGAGTCATGCACTTCTGTAGACATTTGTTGAGTTTACTGAGTTTAAGATACTGTAAAGTGATGTTTTCTGTTGTGGTTTGTATTTTATCTTTGTAAATGTTTAATGTAATGTTACCGGTGAGGAATCATCACTGAATCACTCTCACGATTATTTCACCCCTTTTTCATGGGCGTAATATATATCTATATATACACTCCATTCTTTCACTGCAAACCACCCACATTGTGTTGCCACTTAAAATTCACCTCAATGTATGATGCTCTATCAAATATGCATGCCCCTTTCCCCCTTCACATCTTGCTCATCAATAGCTATCGACTGGTTCTAAAATAGCAATCCAAAGTCACCCGTGGTGAAATCTAACCTCTGGGTTTTGTTATTTGCGTCAATGTACCGGTGAGCGTGTGCTGCAGCAATTGCTTGCCATTTCTCATTAAGAGCAACAGCAGAATTCCTCTCTTCCATTAGTGGAGATCATGAGAGAAAGGGAGGGAGGAAGAGACACTGTGTGTGTGTGAGAAAGAGTGTGATAGAGAGGAAGAATGAGAGACAAGGGGGGAAAGAGAGGACAGAAGAGTGAGAGCGTAAGAGAGTGAGTTAAGAGAATCAGAGAGACAAAACCACGATAGAAAGACAGACAAAGAGATAAAGCGAGGGAATGGGAGAAGAGAAGTATAGAGAGAAGTTGGGGGTGGCAGCACAGGAAGCTGCCTCCTCTGACTATTCTGAGGATTTCTTTACCGCTCTGCCTTTGAGGCCTCACTAGTGTCACATTAAGATCATCCATTTGAGGATCTGAGACAAGCCTTTGATGTTCTTTGTGCATACACAAACAGGAGAGTGGAGTGCTCCTTTGACAATTGCCAACTGCCAACTCTACAGA
This sequence comes from Gadopsis marmoratus, assembly GCA_036023855.1. Lineage (NCBI taxonomy): Eukaryota > Metazoa > Chordata > Actinopteri > Centrarchiformes > Percichthyidae > Gadopsis > Gadopsis marmoratus. The sequence continues at coordinate 49,127 of JAVQJF010030388.1, read as the reverse complement.
AATATCTTTTTGTATTTGGAGTCTCTGGCCTACTAGGGACAATGTTATCATCAGAGGTTGCAGCGCAAACCGGTGAATAATTTAATTCAGACTGTTCATATTTCATCACTGAATACATTAAAAGGAATTGTTTCACGTTGAGGGAAAAATGTTCCCGGACCCCTTGCTGTCATTGTTTTTTTGTTTTTTTTTTTGCTGCTTGGCAGGTACAGCAGGTGGACAAAATAACTGAAAAGAAACAGAAATATCAAACACTTTCCAAGAAGCACAATAGAGGGCTTTGAAAAAGTGGAGTGCTGTAGAGCAAGTTTGTGAATGTATGTAGACAGATATTGCAAGAAGGAAAAGTGTCTTGTTCTTTCAGGAATGAAAGTGATTGAAGGCCACTTGCAACAGAAACTCAAAGAGGTGTATATCCAGTGAGTGGAGCGGCTACAGAGGATTTCGTTTTTTCAAAATTTAAGACAATTGTGATGCAACCCTGTTTGCACCAGGATCTGAAAAGCCATGCACTCGTCTGTTAATTGACCACTTACCAGACCTTGGCTGTTGAGCAGCATGACGGGAATAAGCCTTAAGGCATTTTTAAGGCACTTTTACCTTTTCTAATAATTTTTGTGTTTTGAGCATCTCTGACATAACGGACCTATTACGCTTCAGTCAGTTGTTGAAATCACCAGTTAGCCCTGTGATGCCCTGATGACTTGTCACGGCCAGTGTATATAATAATGCGTTGCCTCTTGCTGGGTTAGGCTGCAGTCAGTGGACCTTATGACTACAACAAGATGGCTGCCTACAGTATGTAGTACAACACTACAGTGTTTTCAGCAGTCGGCTGTTCCAGCATTACCTGCTTTGTAAGTCTTTGTTTCATTAAATCTTCAACCAGCTCCCTTCTACCTGTGCTGTCTGCATTTTGGTCCGCTTCCTGCTGCCTCCATGCCTTGACGTAACACTGACAGGTGAAGTGAAGAACATTGATTATCTCGTTACAATGGCACCTGTCAGTGGGGGGGATAAATTAGGCAGCAAGTGAACATTTTGTCCTCGAAGTTGATGTGTTGAAGCAGCAAAAATGGGCAAGTGGAAGGATGTGAGTGACTTTGACAAGGGTGAAACTGTGATGGCTAGACGACTGGGTCAGAGCATCTCCAACACTGCAGCTCTTCTGGGGTGTTCCCGGTCTGCAGTGGTCGGTACCTACCAAAAGTGGTCCAAGGAAGGAGAACCAGTGAACCGGCTCATTGATGCGCGTATGGAGCAAAGGCTGGCCAGTGTGGTTCAATCCAACAGAATTGCTGAAAAAGCAAATGCTGGTTCTGATAGAAAGGTGCGAACACACAGTGCATTGCAGTTGTTGCATATGGGGATGTGTAGCCGCAGACCGGTCAGGTTGCCCATGCTGTCATAATGTTACGGCTAATCGTTGTAAAACGGCCAGAGGATCACACTATCTCACCAAGACCCCCCTCTCTGTTCACACACCCTGACCAACTACACGAAGTTCCTAGCGCAGTGACATGGACAGGATCCCTCACTGGGTACTCACCCATGAACACTGCTACTTGTGTTTGTTGGAATGCACAACGCTGGAGGTGCCGCTACCCTGCCATTGGGCATTGAACCAGGTTTTCTGCCATTATGGGCAGGTGTTCTTGTGGAAACCTTTGCTGTCTTAGTTTTGTGGTGTTTGCGGCCCTAAATAAATTTGCCAAACTGCATTGTATCACTGATGTACCAGCAAATTTGGCAAATTTGGAACTCTGTTAAATGCCTTATGGTACTTGAAAGGGCTGACTCTCAGACCGCTTTAAAATCTGACTCATACTCCTGGCATTCAACTTAGCACGACTGACCTGTGTAGCTCTCTTTGTAATTGTGATGCTGTTATCTCAAAGCTACATGTTTTTTTCCGGTAGTGTTTTTGTCCACTACACATGGAGATGTAGACTATAAAAGCAGACACATATCAACAGACACACACCCACCCACATACAGACTTTGCAACCATAAAAGATAATCGACATTCACAAAACTGATGACTAGGAAAGCAGAAACCACTTCTACTAGCAATATGTAGGTACCCAGTTGCAGTACTGGGCTTAGCATTACCTTCTATCCTATATCAAGGATGCTACAGAAAAAATGAAAACACTTCAGAGAGCACAAACCCCCACGGACATCCACAACACTCAGCACTCTGACTCCTCACCACTCCAGTTAGTCACAAGTAGGTAGAATGACAACTTACGAATGAGAGGCTCACTGGCATTAGTTGTCCCTAGCTTGTTGGAGGCGACACATGTGTAGTTCCCGTAACGATCCTCTGTCATGTTGGTCACTGTGAGGACTGATCTGGAGCTGAGGCTCTTGATGTCGATGCCCTGACCCTTGATAATCCTAAAAACAGAAGACATTGACAACATATGAAGCCTTTATTTCTCAACCACATACAAAGTGTAAAGGGTGAAGTGGCATGAGTCAAGGACGGTCCAAATGTTTGTCATCCTTTAGTGGATCTTCAGATAGTACAGTACTTCATCACCCTCTTCAACAGATCTATTTATCCCCTGGTCAGTCACGTCTACCTTGGAGAGACACTTTGAAGGACTGAGAGGAGAGTGAAATGACCCAGAGGTGAACCAGCTGGGTGCCACTTGACACACTATTCAACGTTTTGTTGCAGGTGCAGAGGGATAACAATAAATCCTATTGCAGTTGTGTCTGTGCCTGGTTTAATTGTTTACTTTGGTGGTTGTGATTATCTTTAACAGCCTGTAGAGATTAGAATTCACTCTGTAACGGCATATGCTGTGCATCCTGATTGTGAGATTATCGTAGTTATTACAGCTGAGTTTGTTTTCATCAGTGTGGTTTCTGCCACTGCTACAGTTTCACACACGCCATTATAAACCATAAAAACCTCCAGAGAGGAGGCCTTGACTTGACACCCCCCCATGATCTCTAGCTTGGCTCGTGTTGCTCTAAAAGGCACTCTGACTTGAAACACTATGTGTGACCTTATGTACAGTAAATATCCGCAAATCTATTGTTCCCTCTCCCACGGCGACCTCTTCAAATGTTAGCTGAGCATTCACTGATAATCTCAGCGGGTGTCTTGCCTCTTCACTAGTCCAACATCAAACTAGTCAATGCTCCCCTCTGTCATAGTGAAAGAAACCCCTCCATCCCTGCATACACACACATAAACACTCACCCACTTCCATTCAAGAATGAAAGCAGTGACACATCAAGGGAAAGATGTGCTTGTCAAAACTGTCACACTACTTCCGATAGACACACTGCCAGCAGCACTGCACTGATGGTATGGCTGCATCAACACAGAGCCAAGATAAGAAGTGGCCTTCATTTCCCATACAGAGGAAATGGGCAATAGAGTAATCACAGCCAGACTTAATGTTGTACAGACGCTACACATGCTCTGTGTTTAAGTCCTTATACTAATGTCCTTTTCGTGATGAGGAGTAAATTAAGAAATCACCATTTAGTCATGTAAGAAGTCACAGAAAGAACAAGTCCTTGAATTAAGTAAAGACTAGAATCATGCCAACTTGCCTCCTTAGCAATTTGAATAAATTGAATCCACCCCATAATTACAATTAGCACAGTGTGAGCTGATGATTGAAATTGTGCTCACCAGGAGTGGGTAAATGATGGGTAATGGGGGTAATTTGGATTTTAAATTCAAGAACTGACACTTGAATCTAGACTGATTGATGTATGTGCCATGAATGATTTAAGCCAGTTGCCAGCAAACATTTTATTAGGATGCAAGCAGAGGACAAGGCGCAAATGACTCTTGCTGGAACATTTATGTGGGCTCTCCCCAGAGGCTGGGCAAATTGGAGAACAAACAAATTCATTGTCCCATGGAAAAAGCAAACAAATATATCTAAATATATATATCTCACCTTTCCAATCACACATTCACGCTTACATGTCCACGAACGAGCATAACCTAATAATTGTCCAATGTCAGCATGGAAGGTTAAACTACAACTTTAACAGAGTCTATCTTTACACCCCCCCGTGAACCCATATATCCTTCCTATACGTGTTTGATGGGTTATTTTAAATCAGGACAATTCAGATTATGCCAAGCAGAAATAAAATATGTTTCCAAGGACTGTTTTTCTTGGCACTTATTAGATTGTCCAGTGTGGCAAGACGTATCTACTTCATAATGACATGAGCTAAAACAAACTATCTCAAACACTGGAGCAACCCCTAATGTCTACTGTATGCGGCTGCACCACAGCTGCTGGAGACAATCTCTTGCCATTGTAATCAGTGGGCTGATGTCTACATGACGCGTGACTGAAGCGCCTCCCTCGCTCGCAATATTTACGTGAATGAGTTTATTTTTGCCGGAGCAGTTCTCTGAAGTATGAAATTCACTTTTGAATGCGCATAAATGCAGACATGTCTTGACAATGCATTAGAACAAAAACATCAGACCACATAACTCCGTTCCTCCAAAACCTTCACTGGTTACCTTTTGACTTCAGAATACAATTCAAAATCCTCCTCTTGGTTTAAAAAGCACCTGCTGGCCTGGCTCCGCCGTCAGTTTACAATCCCGGCAGATTTTTCTGGTTACGAGGTGGAAATCTTTGTATGTACCTAGGGCATTCTTAATGTCTGGTGAGATGGCACTCTCGCATTTTATGCACCTAAGGAATGGAACTGTTTGTCTGCTGCTCTTAGATTTGCTCCAGCATGACTGTTATTTTATGTGTTATTTTAAAACCAAACTAAAGACCTTTCTTTAGCATTTTCTTAAATGACCACACCCTATTTGTGATGTATGTTTGTGTGTATTTAGGCGTATGTATGCATGGATGCTTCTATTTATAAGCACTATTTTGCAGTTTTATTTTGTTTTCATGTAAAGCACTTGGAGCTGCTTTTGTATGAGATGATGCTATACAAATAAAATGTGAAATTAATTGAATCTGTTATTGACTTTGTCTTACATACACTTGTCTGAAATTTGTGACACAGAAGAATGAATCCTATGGTTTTCTGCTAATATACAGTGTTCTCAAGAAACACAGGTGTAAAATACAGGTCAGGTGCCATGTGTACAGTAACTAAGTGTGGGTTTCCAAATGCGTGAATTTCAAACGTGTTTTCAATATGTTGTAAAAAGAAAAAATCTGTAAATAACTGTAACACTATAAAACATATGGCTACTGAAGAACAGACTGCTTTGTGTCCCTCCACTTCTGAAACACTTCCAGTTACACTGCTATGGAGCCATGACGTTATGGTGCAACCGAAAGGCGATGCAGCTGCGCCCAGTGGACATCTGGGTGATGCTGCCAATACACTTTATCAAGACAACTCATACAATCTAACTGGGCTCACCTTTTCTCACCCTTGAACCACTCGAATGTCGGAGAAGGCACGGCAGCTGCCTCGCACCTTAGCAGAGCTGTGCGTCCAAGACCAACTCCATGGCTTTTTATCTCATGGATAGCTGGAGCAACTGTAGAAAAAGAGATAAGTGAGGCAGGTTACACATAGGGTAGCAGTCAAAATAAGCACATATGTTATCACCAGCACCAGCACAATCTAAAGGAAAAGGTTTAAGTGAAGGTGGGTCGTTGATCTTGGAAATGACAACCTCCGACATCCTGGTCAGTGCACAAATCACTGTGCACAGTGTAAACTCAACACTCAGAGCCTACAGAGATGGAGTTGGGGAGGGGAGAGGGCATCCATCCCCAATGTTAGGAAAATGAAATGAATTGCACTGCATGGTAATAAATGGCTTAATGGAAGTTCAAAGACTCAATGGCACAGGCAGGTTCTGTGAATGCAAAATGAGGCTCCTTTCATGTGCTGAAATGTGGTATAAATCTCTCTGCCAGTGTCATGAAGGCAGCTTTACATATGGATGGTTTCAGCCCAGTCCTTTTGTACTTCAAATATTTACTCTGCTTATAGTAGCACAGCCTTGAAAGAAATTAAATTAATGAATTGAAGCTATATAGACTTACAACAATGGCATTTTGTTGAATACAGTATGTGGCTGGACAAAACCGGCCAGCACTCTTACCATTCCGTTAGTCACATAATTGGAACAAAAATGCTTCACTTATTGCATTTGTAATTGTGAGCCATCATCAGAGTAATGCTGAATTCAGAAACTTTGGAGTGTAAACAAAATTCAATGACCCTCTTTAAGAGACTGAGGGAAAGCAGTGCTTGCTTTAAGTAGTACTGCTCCTCACAGAACTGAATGCATACAGGGGTTCATACTCGCTGCTATTATCATAACTGGTTTCCTGCTTCTCCTTTTATCAAAAGAGGCAAGGAAACAGGAGAACCAATCATAATAAAGCACAGGGCTCAATCTGACATGGTGTATTGTGTAAACTTGACTCCCCGAAGCCTGACAAATTATCAGAGGCACGGCCATCAGACATACAGTACAAGCAAAATGACTTTGTGTCATTTATACAGATTCTGATTAAAAGCCTACAATACATGGAAAAAGCTCACACTCTTAGGGTCAGTCCTGTAGCTAGCAGCAAATTGCCCGGTCATGTCTGAAAGTGGGATGTGGACTATTTATAATCCTGACAATGGGCCTTTTAAGAACGAACTGTCAGTCAGAGCTGTAGCCTGTATCCAGTAGAAGGGCTTGGCCAAGCGCCTACAAACCTTTACTTCCAATTGCATTTGGAGATGTTCCTAAGGGATGACCTCAGTATGGACTGATGGACAACTCAACCCTGATGTACTAACTTGCATCAAACTCACCAAGTTGCAAACCATGACAAATTAATCCACGAACACATCTGAATAGTCTATTCCTACTGAATAAGATAGTTGTGATATATATTCCTGGTACATGGACGTAGCAACATGCTTCATTATAGCACACAGGCCACGTAGATAGATGATAGGGGATGCAACAGATATATATATATAATATACACGTGATTATTTTTACATGTGCTGTATGACCATGCAGGGGAGGTACGCTGAGGTGACAGTGTGCTCTGTGATGATGGATGCCCTTTCACCAACCTTCTTTTGCATCTTAATGAGTACATTCATATGACTAAAGTATGTTGATTTTCTGCCCTCGCGTACATGTGCCAACAATACCGTTATTTCCCTTCTTCTGTGGCTGGGCTGAACAATAAAGTACTAGGGCTTTTCCTGTTCATATATCACTGTATGACATATTGGATGCCATGCTGGGGGGTATTAGTAGACATTGAGTGGATGTCTGTACTAGTTGTGAGTGTGTATGTGTGTGCATCCCGTGAGTGTGTGTACCCACCCTGTTTATGAAATATCCAAAGTCAAGGTATCAACTCTTTTCTGTCTCGCTTCACAAATCTGTTGAAACGTCTCTGATTGCTTCAGATCTGTATATATTTTAATCACAACCGACATTAATGGTAACCACACCACGAAGACATTCTGCAAAAGCTATAGGCCCCCATCAGCACAGAAGAAGAGCTACAACAACCTGCAGCAAGGAATAAGAGGGTTACTAAAGCTTGTGATGAAGGAACATCAGAGTGTTTCACATTTGACAATGTGCACCAGGGAAGAGCTGTACAAGACTTAAAGAAATGGAAGGGAACAAGGAGAGAAAATTGTACTGTAACAGTGCTCTACAGCATAGAAATATAAGCCAATAACAAGTATGACAAAATCAATGCAGTATGCCGACCGACAGAGGCTTAGTGAGTCCTGTAATCCACCATTGGCGTCATTGTGCGGAGCCATTGATTATCTGAAGCCTCTGAAAGTGCCAGGGTGACCTGGCTGTCGCGCGGTACAGTTGCTAGGACAGTGGACATGGTGGCCCAGGCAGGTGTGTCAATACTTGAAACCTCACACAGAGAGGTTCTGTGTTTTTTGTTAACACTGAAAACACAAAACCACTGCCAAATTGTCTGTCTAAATTTGCTCCTTTCATGTAGCTGTTGAATTTTCTTTTTGGAACAGGGAGCATTTTGATGTGTTCTCTTTTATTTATTACCAACTGGATCAGCTATTTGCCTGAAAGAACACTGCTTTCTTCATCAGACTCAAAGGATTTACTATTTATGGTTAACTTGGATTTCTGTCCTCTATTAGAAGTTGGTTAAAATCCTGGCAAACAAAATTTGATTAAAACAACAAAGGAATCAGGAATTACTATTATATATTTTTCTTTTGCAATATGAGCACTACAGGCGATCCATCCCTAACTTAGGTGTAACTACGGGCTGGTAACTATGAATATAAACCCAGATTCCTACTCAAATTATCTGGTGGACCTGGAATATGGATCATCTGTCATTATCTACCACCTCTCATTAATGTTCACCAGACTACAGTTTCTATAAAATTTGCAGAATTCAAAAGTAGTTTGGACCCCAAGTAGTCATACAACTGTTGCAACATTTTGCATTAGAGACAAATATCGCCCATAGATTTGTAAGTGTTCTGATTTTATATGCATCAATAATATCAAGTCTTTCCCATTTAGATCCCTGCACTAAGATCTGTTAAGACAGATCACACCCATAAAATCCAGTCCAATCCAATAATTCCAATTTCAACTTGCTGGCACGTCCTATGTCATCATACAGTATATTGTGCAATACACCATCAGAATTTGGAGAGTAATGCAAAGTAGTGCACTAAAGCCCATGAAAGCCCAATAATCCAGGTAATTTAGTGGCTAGGGAATGCTGCGGTGGTGCTGTAAATCATGCCTGGAGTAATGGTGACTCCTCCAGATGGGTGTAAGGGGTTGGGTCCAGGAATAGCACAGGCAGAAAAATGGGTGCTGTAAGGCCCTGCCATCTGACAAATGGCCAGTTGTGGGTCGATCACAGAGCGACTTCCATTACATCTGCATTATGCAGAGCTTGTCATCAAAACAAAGATGATGCCTCCAATTGTACATCTCTACACGGTGCATGAATACAAGCATGTTAATGATGAATAAAATGTTTGACCTTCTCTCCATCTTATATTAATGGACAGGGTTTGTTCAGAAAGCATCGCACCTTAATGTACAGGACTTCACTGAGTTGCTTGCCTTAAGCAATCCTTGTGTGACTATTAATGATTAATTGGTGTGCTCCCAAGACTGAATATGATTTATTTAGCTACAAACTATTGTTTGCCAAGAGAACTCAGAGAACGCAGGGTTTTTAATTAAAAGATCAATTAATAACCCTACCTCTTCAGCCAGATTTGAAAATGAGTTTTCATTGCAATTATGAAATGGACTCATCAGTGCATGACTTATCAGCTTACACACAGAGACACTGTTCCCCACTGCCATCTGTGGGCTTCATTGTCCTGTTTTTTTGTCGGTCAGGAATGGTTCTGCTGCCAAGATTTATTAATTAATTAAGATTTCTATTCAGAACAGCTAGGGAACATTGTGTTCCTTCTTTTTATACAATGCAAGCCATATAAATAACCGGCTTAGTGTGCAGGACTGTGTGGCTTGACTGCACCAGGGATCTATTGTCAGAGTTTTACACTAAATGGTTCAAGGTACACACATCCCCACCTATCTTACTAAATTCAGGTATGAGATGGTGGGGTTGCTCTGATAAAGACCACACCACAACCAGGACATGTGGAAATATTATTAATGCTACAAGTGAGTTCACTAAGTTACCTCCAGCCATGTAAACACAAAACACAAAGTTATAGACAGTTTGATACAAGTCTGCAATATTAAAGGCATTTTGTCAACGTTATGAAGTTATTTTGATCAGTCACAAAAAAAAACTGCAGACCAAACTAAAAGATGAAGTGGCTGTGTGTCAATCTGTTTTGAAGTGGTACTAGCAAGAACATGTATTCTGCAGAAGATCAAGATTCTGCTCACTTATTCATGCCCAGCATGCAGCAAGGAATCCAAATAGCAATCAAGACAAGAGCTTTGGAGAGATGTAGAGAGATGGATTTACATCCAAACAGCTCGAGGGTACTGGCTTTAACTCTACTTAGGATTGGATCAGAATCCAATTCTAGGAAGCCTTCTCTTTTGAATTGTAAGCCACAGTATTTCAACGGATACTGCAAACTGTCGACAAATGCTCAACTGAGACTCTGTGTCTGATGTTAAAATACTTCCAATAATAGATTTCAGTGAACTGTGGAATGAACATCTATTCTACCTTTGATCCACCAGTGCAATCCACCGCTGCACTGAGGCAGATCTGGACACACACTGATATGTAGGACATGCATTTAATCAAATGTAAATGTTGTGTGCAGCTATGCAAATCTTATAGTGTATAATGATTCCCTTCATAACAAAATAAATGCTAATACAGCGCAAACATGCTCACCCTCCACTAACAATTGTTTAGTGTCTTGTCATTACTTGACATTGTAATGTTGGGTGGTCACGAAGATGTGTCTCCTGACCACAAGGTTTAGCCTCTTATTTATCGGAGATGGCCATAACTCCCCTGAAAAACTCTGTCAGGGGACTGAGAGGAGCATGTTGTGGGTGAATCTACAAGGGCAGGGCTTGAATCCCAAACAGGCCCAGATGACGGTGGCTTTAGAGGGAAAGGCAGTGTTGGAGCAAACAAAAGACAAGGTGATGTAAAGAATTGGAAGTATTCACAGTATCCCCCTGCATTTCAATTATGCCCATAAATCTATCAATACTATGGCTGTAATGTTTTCCAGCAGTTCCAATGTGCATGCTCATGATTAAAAATGATCACAGTTTTGTTGGCCAATTACTGTAAGCAGTAGAGAGAGTGAGGTGCTCTTCTTTTTATAAACACAGCCATGGTGAATATGTGAGCGGAAATCACAGCTGCAGGGCACTGGAGGAGGAAGGAGGCGTACAAATGGCTGGCAAACGCGGAAGCACACAGGGCACAGCTTCTCTCTGCAAAGCAAGTGAAACCTTGCAATGAAGGGAAACAAGTGATGTTGAAGAGGGAGAGAGATGCCTGCGCTGGTTTCAACCTGAACCCTGCATCGAGATAGGAAGGCAGGAGATTACAAAGACTCTGTTAGCAAACAGTATGGGGAAAAAAAACTAAAAACAAAGTTGAATCTAGTGTGTCAGGGGGTACCCAATTAAACTTCCAGATGTGTGCCAGAGCTTTAAGGAGAGGTGCTAGCAGTCTGACTATTCTGCTCTAACCTTCGCAGAAATGTGGCTGTTACATAACCAGTGGCTTCATATAAAGACAATTATAAAAGAAAAGAAAAGGCAGGGTCTTCCAACTCCACATCAATAATTCAAACATCCGTGGTGATAGCATGGCATCAACTGATCTATCTTCTTTAGAAATGTATTTCCTGTAAATTGACTTGTGGCAGCTTTGTGATTATTAAAAGGAAGGAGAGAGGGAAGATCAGAACATCTGGCATGGTTACAAACGGCTTTAGTTGAAGCATCTGAAACAGTGACGAGCAGATAAAACGTAGCACACCGAGACACCCGGTTGTCTGTGTACTTTCCACGTGTGACTAAAGTTTGTGCAAACTGTCAAATCCCATCTTGCAACCTGATGCTGTTCAAACTCTGAAGTGTCGCTCATTCAATAAGGAGCGAGAGCAGACTGCTCTCTCTGGAGGGGGGGAGCTTCCGAAACTGCAGAGGAAGGTCAGACACGTGTTATTTTATCAGCTTGAAAAAGAAGCAGGTTTTAGTTTGTTTCATCTGTACGTGTAATTGTTCTCCAGCAAGGTGGCTTCATTAATTAATCAAACGCTAGCTTTTGATCTCAGGCAGAGGATTTCCATGGTTGTTTCCTTTTCATTCATCCGTCCAACTAAGCCTCCTAGATGTGATATTTATGCCTTTGAGTCACATTGTGCGCTGAGAATTTCAGCCAATAATGGCACCCACCTGCAGTGAAGATGAATATGTAAATTTGAAAAGTGGGTCAGAGATCAAATTTCATCAGGTAAAATCACCGCAGAAATATCCTTTTGCCAAGCAGGACTTTTCAGCCAATTTGATTCTAGCATGACCTTCTGGATGACATCTTTCAGGTTTAACTCATAAAAGTATTCAGTCACCAATCACCGGAGGTATAAAGACAAGAGACCCAGGCAGGCGAGTAATTTAATTAATGCCTGCTGATCACGGCACTCTTTTAAGCAGAAATGACATGTACTGGACTTAACACTGCAAAATGACAATGCCTCAAACGTTCTGCCTCTAACTCATCATATCATAGAAAACCAAATGGCCGGCTTAGTGTTATGGAAAGCCTGGTGTTATTAAACTCCAAACATGCTAGAGCTCAATTTTGCTTTCATTACTTTGGCTTGCTTATTTTAATTAGTGGCCTTAATCTGCAAGTAGCCCAGAGGTCAAATATATCCTTAGCTTAAACAAAAAGGCCTTGTTGTGAAAGCAGAGAGAAATTGTTTGGACATGTATTTAATTAGACTGTTAACCCATGAAATGTCATTGTCACTCACTCTTGTGCTGTCTTATTAGAATCATAAAAATTAAATGGTGCAGACATGACTGATTGATGTTTGTGACTTAATTTAATTTAACTGCTATTAAGAGGAAGGATACTCCGAGAGGATCAGTGCTGATACTCTGATGGGGTCAATGCACACCAAGATAGCCTCTCAAATAATTTTACAACAACATCCAATGAAACCTGAATATTTGTATGAAGAATAAATGTCATCATACTGTGTGGTAACTGTTACATGTCTTGTCTGATACATGAAAAAATAAAGAGTTATAAAAAAGGGGTTATTTACCATAAAATTATAAAGTGTACGGTTTTGATTCACTTTATCTCTGTAACCTGCGCATCACTAGTGGCCTCCTCCCAGGGACTAGATGAAAATGAGCAATACACGCATTGTGCATTGTGCCTGCTAAATAAACAATAAAATAAACACATATAAATAAAATCTTTAACACGGCACATTTCACGCTGTTGACTGACACCTGCAGAATCTCCCAGGAGAACCTTTACAAAGTTGAGCGGCTGATTTTGTCAGCCGAGTAAAACAGCTGTTTGAACATGTGCCCATACAGTGTAATACTTATTTTTTTAATAAAGTTCATTTGTTGCTTCTTGCCATGTAATTATCCTCTCTTGTTTGAGAGTCAGTGTCAGCCAATGTCTTTATCTTTATTCAGAATTGTGCATACTGAGTCCTCATCAATGCCCCATGCTCCTGGGCGCTCTCTGAATATAGCTTGATGTGTGACAGTAGAGCATGAATGATACAGCAGATTGGGATATGGTCCAAGTGCTTCTCTTTTTCCTTCACAGAGGCCGAATTGCACCATGGTGGAGAGGGGCAGTGAAGAGTGGCCACCAGCTGGCTCCAAAGGACAACTTTAATCCATTTTTTCTGCCCCCTTATCTTTGTAAATGAGCACATCTGACACAAGTCTCCACATAGGGTGAAGAGGGACGAGGCAACTGTCATGAAAAATACAAGCTTAATAAAAACATTTTGACAAAATTTTGTTGAGAGCCCAAACGCTGACTATGTAAAGTTACATGACACAAGGTACTGAAGTTACGATTTTTTAAACGTCTACCTCTCCCTGCCATTTCAAGGTGTCGACAACCAAAGCGGATTTGTGCCGCTTTAATGTCAGCGGCATGTTTAGTTTATGCAGGTCTCATATTTGTGCAGCACTTCGAATGCTAAACAGCCGCAATAAAATACAGGACCTTTCATGTGTAAGATGCTTGTGAGGCCAGAAAAGTCTGACTCTATGGAGCTACATGTTGGCCATAGCTCAAACAGGGTGTCAGAAACTATGAAATATTTATGAATTAAGTGGCAGGGAGCTTTGAGATTTACACTTTGTGAAGACACAGGCTGCCCCGTCACCTCGGCTACACTAATTACGGCACACATTTTGAAGAAAGACTTGTCAGAAAGACATGACATATGTGTCACAGAATTTCTACAGGAGAGACGTCCACTGGATCTACGTTTCAACACCGTCTGATAAAATTTGTACACTATCTCCATGTTTATTGATAAGATTTATTGTTTTATGGGTTGTGATATTTTTTTTTTATTTTAAAACCCATTGGATTATTTAAGAAATGCATTGTCGTAGATTTTGCAACAGGCCATTTTACTTGACTTTTACTTGAAAGACTTTTGAGATAATGGTTTTTCAATGGACATTGACTCTTAGAGTCTCACAAGAGCGTATTAACTCCTGTAATATCTCCTCGTATTAAATCCTGCCCCTGCTTTTGATAAAACAATCCAACAAATTGACTATATTTAAATAAATTATAATCCATAGCATTTCCAAGAGAGGCCTGTGATGTGTTTCAATTAGGCTGGGTGAGATACAGAACCTCAATTTTTCAGTCCAGAGGGCAAAAGTAATGTGAGAGAGTTTATAGCCTATACAGTTACCTCCTTTATATTAGAGAGAGACATTTTTCTCTTTCTGAAGTGAAGCAACTGCATCTCCGCTATACGTAAAGGACTATGTAAAATATCATACTAAAGAGAAATCATGAACAGCTTTCAGAACATTTTATATATATATTAAAATGATTAAAGGAGTCTACAAAAGATGTCTCCCCTGTGGTGCATGTCAATAATAAATAATGAGTAAGTGGTCAATGACAGGAACAGCTCTTTAGCTCTGTCGGCTTCAGATAACTCTGTGAAGCAGGCAAATACTGCCTTAACACTTGACGAACTACAGCATAGTACAGCACCCAAAGTATCGCTCCGGTGCTCAGGCTGTGGTGACTTTGTTTGACAGCACTGGAATGTCTTCCTAATCAATTCACTCTGTTTGGATTCTGAACCCACATTCGCCTGCTGTCTCACTTTAAAACTCAGCGTTCGACTATGACATGCCTTATCAATCATTGTGGATATGGTATCTCCTTTGTTCTGTAATATAAAAACATTGCCTGTTGTCAAAGCACTTGTCTTTTTCGAACCTATGTCTCAGCAGAGCTAGAAATTACAGGCCTCTGATACTCCACTCAGACCCAGGTCATTAGAGATCAGGCATTACAGTGAAATAATGGCCACAAGCCTTTGTTTTATACCAAAGCTAGAAGGAAAGCTTCTTACCTAACCCTAACCCTAACCCTAACAGACAGGTGGCAATACAGTACAAGCATTATTGGACTCAAAGCTGTAAAAAATAAAAAAAAGGCTATGTATGAAATAAAATAACTTAGCATGATTAGCTTTCACGTTATGACTCAGTAACTGGGCCAGGAGGAGCCTCCCCGCCCCCCATCTCTGTGGCTGACTGCCTGGTAAGCTTTGCCAAAAGTGAGATTTAGCACAGGGCATCTATGTAGAACCCTCCATGAATAACAGTGAAGTAAAGGAGCACTTTAAAAAAGAGAGGGAATGGCAATAATTGTCAAGCACTCATTCCTGCTCATACTTACGAGTGGTGATTTCCATGTGACCATGACCAGCTAAAGCCCAGTATCATTCATTAATGCCCTGGCTCCTCATTACTGTCTCCTCACACTTTTGAAAGACTCATTACCTGCATAATGGAATAGTGCTTAGAACAGTCAGACCTTTCCTTAGTGTGAATTAATCACCTACATGCACAGACAAAAAGGGAATTCTCACATTAAATATTACCAAACTTCAAGCTCTACCTTTTCTACTTTTCCAAACTTTTAGAAGGTGTACTTTGTTGAGGCGCACCATCAGGGACATGACACTGGTATCATTGAATACTGCCCCGGTCTTTTTCGTGTGTCTGCAAGGCCAATGCGGACGAAACAGGGAAGCAAGGCTGAAGAAAGAGATATACTTACAGTTGACTGTGATTTTTACTGTTTTGGTGTCAGGAGAGGCGATGTCATTTAAAGCGCTGCATTCGTAGTCTCCAGCCTGGTCCCTTGTGATGCCAGTGATGTTAAGATATTCGCCACTGTCATACTTCCTGGCTGGAAATAGAAAAAGGCAGGCAAAGTACTTACACTGTGCCTACAAACAAAACAAATATAGCACTCAAACACACACACACACACACATTCAGTTTATACATATATATTTGCATCTAGTGCTAGGCTTTCTGTTTTGCATGTGGAAAGCACAAATGGTTTGGTAATAAATAGTTTTTATTAGGTTTAAGCCTGAGTAGAAGATGAAATTCGATTAGGTATTGTACTGAACTCCTGATTACCTTTCCTGCATCCTAAAATAGCAGCGGATTAGCAGTGCATTGATCCATTCATATTGATATGGTAGCAGGAAATGAAATAATGGTGTATTCCCAGTCATACACTCATTATTTGCTCAACTCCACACCATGCAGTTGGAGCTACTTCCTGGAAGACAGACGAATCCGATGGCTCAATGCACATGTCAGTGCTTTATAGTTAGCTAACGGAGCCGAAGGCAGTAGGAGCAAAGCACCATGACTGGCACATTAGCTGGGGCGTCGTGACCCTAAAAAGCTGGAGGGAGCACAAAAACACACAAACATGTCCGCTCCAATCAACAAATACACATAAAAATACTGTGTATTACATAGGCGGCGCTATTAAGAGGCTAGGGCACTGAACTTTTTTTTTAAATTAACCTTCAACAAAATTATGCCTTTTGGGG
Organism: Gadopsis marmoratus; assembly: GCA_036023855.1. NCBI lineage: Eukaryota > Metazoa > Chordata > Actinopteri > Centrarchiformes > Percichthyidae > Gadopsis > Gadopsis marmoratus. Next base: position 32,534 of record JAVQJF010030388.1, on the reverse strand, counting down.
CAGTCTACTACTGGCAAACATTAAAACTCACTGCTAATTTTAATATATTATTTGTGTATTTCTAAAAATGATATATGGTAATCTAGGTTACCTGCTGGGTCATTTCCTTTACATTGTGCTATTAGCACGCAAAGCTGAAGCTAGTTGTAACCTCTTGAGCCCAGTGCACTGTCACCGACAAGGCACACAATGAAAAGAAAATATGACTCCCTTGTTAGGACAGTCAGGAAAATGGACATTCGAAGTTATTTTCATGGCAATGTCAAGGAGAACACAAAGTTGAGACGGAATCTCTGAATCAAACCGCTTCAAACAAGGGCTAGCCCGCGCGCAAGTGCGCAACCAGGCGAATAAAGATGCTAACACCGGCTGCTGCCCTTCTGAATTGGAGACTAAGGATAGCGGTACCGCACAACCGTTCTTGCCGGAGTATCCTATAACTGCTTTTGTTAAACAGACTCCAGCTTTTAGCTTTGAATACTTTAAAACATTTTAGTTAAGGAGCAGCAAAGGATGCGCCAAGATCACCCTGGGGCTGTCTATATCAACTGCATGGCACACAAACTGAATTTGGTATTAATTGAAGCTTGCAAATTAAACCAAATAGCCTCTGTTGTTTTCTGTGTCATGGAAAGTCTGAACACCTTTCTTGGCCAACCTGGAACTCACCATGCCTTCCCACAGATGGAGAATCAGCTGGGAGTGAAAGCGGACCTGTCTGCCTTGAGTGACACACGATGGGCCTGTGTTAGCTGTGAGAAAGTCTGTGAAGCCAATCATAACCACTCTTACTAAGTTTTCTGTGCTCCCATGCCGCAGATTTACAGAGGTTTCAGGTCTGCTTCAGTGTGGGAAGACTACAGTTCTGCGTGTGCTTGATTTTGCTCTTCAAATGCCCTGCGCATCATGCATGCCACATCTCATCTCGAAGCCGCTGCCTTGAGTGGATCTTACCCCTAACTTTACCAAAGTGCTCAAATTGGCCCTCTCACTACCTGGAGAATAGCGACATGTGAACAATCCTTCATGATGTCAACAACGGGCCAGGAGAGACCGTCCTCTCTTTCACTTCTCTGCATCGAGAGCGACATAACTGAGAGGCTTAAACCTGAGCAGGTTGCTGTTGCATATGATGCAAAGGGCCCACGGCGGATGCATCTTCATTATGGTAGGAAATGATTATAGGGATATTTTATCTTTGTTTTATAAAATCACTGCCAGGTCTGATGTATGTATACAGAGGCTACGGTTTAGTCTGTAAGGTAGTCCGGCAGAGAGTTTGTTTTGAGCTGTTTCTGTTGTTTCTGCTGTAATTCTCGCCTATATCAGGGACACATCTCCTTCACCACTGTACACCTACTGAGTGATTTAACACTGTATATGTTGGGAAGCAGCCATTACATTTATCATTATTTTTATGATTATTATTATTTCAAAGTCATGATTGATAATGGTTTTGAACGTTCCTGTTATGAATTTTTCTTTTCTGCTCATTCTCCTTTAAATACCAACCAACTTCGACTATCCTAGTGTACAACAATATGGGCTGACACTCGCTCACATAGGTGTTCATTGGGCCATCGGGTGCACCGGTGGGTTGGGACTTTGACCCCCCCCCCCAACTTAGCTTCCCCAGACCTGATGCCATAGCACCACCTATGGCATGTTGCCATAGTTCGAGGTGACGGATGATAGTTAGCAAGAACTGAAAGTATGACTGGAAAGAAGCAATAATGAGATACAGTATGGTTTCATGTATAATTCAGTAAGAATAATTATGGCAAAATTTATAAGTGAAGTGAATTTAAGTAAAATATTTTGTATTATTTTATATGTGATAGACGTAAGTTAGCTCGTTAGCCACATTGACAAACACGGAACAGCAAACTACTAATGTCCTGTGGCACTGACACATTTTCATCTACAACAAAAGAACAACTCAAGTTTGTCTCAATCAACAGCATATGCCACAAATTATATTGCTTAACATTACATATATAATGCATATCGATTAATCGATTAGCTGATGGATAGAAATTTTAGACTAACTCAATAATCAATTCATTGTTTTAGCCATTTTTCAAGTCAAAATTCTAAACACTCCCTTGTCCCAGCTTCTGAGACTGTGGGGTTTTGACACTTTTCTTTGTCATTTATGATAGTAAACGGAATATCTGAAATTTACTGACATTTTATAGACACAACAATGAATTGACTTTTCAGTATTGAAGATAATTGTTATTTAGTAATTGTAATTTTAAACCTACTACAAAATAAAAATGAGTCCATGTCTTGGTAATGACAGCCTATAAGCCACCTGCAGATGTTCACAAATATTAGGCATCTGTATTCATAATTGATATCTTAATTATCATACATAATGTATTATTTCTTGGTTTAGATGGATAGGTGGATATGAAATTGCGAATACTAGCATACATCCATCCATTATCAATGAAACCAATTTGACTGGGTATAATAAATGGTTACAGGATCTCAGCAGGTAGCACTGTGTATGTGTATTAGAGAGACTGGCAGATTCTCTCCTGACCAGAATTAATTTCCAACCCAGTTGTGCTCAGCGGTTTGGGGTGGAAGATGTGTGGATGCGTTTGCAAGGCATTGGGATCAAACAGAGTGTACAATCAAGCAAAACTGAGCTCAACACACTGCTCAGAAAGCTACAGAGACCCGATACTTACTCAGCAATATCTCATAAAAGAGGAGCCAAAATCAAGACAATCCATGCTTCAGGAGTGGAAATACCGACGTTCTGTGCTGCCAATCTCCCCTGCAAGTGAGCTGAATACTTATATAATGCCACTGCCTTATTCTGCAACCCTGGTGGCTTTTTATCTGCTAGCTACTGTGTCAAAAAACTTGAAACTGAAGGCATTGCCGATAATGAGCTTCCCTGTCTCCTCTCACACTGTTGTGGTGGCAACAATGGAGTCCAAGAGTCTTGGCAAAGATATTGGTGGCTACACAAACAACGGCAAAGGAAAGAAAGATGTTTGAAAAACTGATCCATAAACAAGCACCGGATGTGTCTGAAAAACAGAACCGTTAATATGCCAAGAGAGCACAGGGACGGAGACATAGCACAAAGGGCTCTATTTTTGTGGCGGTGCACGGCTCATGGCTGGGCTTTGCACCAGTGAAGAAGCATTTTTTTTTCATTGGGTGCTCACAGTATTTTTTTTTTTAAACTTAATCCCACTGATGTGGGAGAGGATGTGCAGTACAGAGTGTGTCATTATAGCGATCAAATGGTGCAGTGCAAGTTTGGTGTCAAAAATAACTGGGATTTGTGCAGACTAGGTTAACACGGTCTTTCTCTACCTTGTATCTATGACTTTATCAAAGTGATACATAAGGAGACATATCTATGCTTTTTTGTGAAAAATATGCCGGGAAATTTGACTTTGGTTTACTTTTTCTGAGGCAGGAAATAAGTAAGGGAGCACTAGACTGAGAGATACAGCATGTTACTGTCAGCTGCAATGTCTCTACATCTCTACAATGGAAGAGGAATCAAGTACAACTAAGGGACAATTTTTCAGCACAAAATTTAATACAAAATAAAAATGAACAAACTTCAGTTAAATGTAACTTAAACAGTTTGGTTCATGTGTGAATGGTTGTTGCCGTAACTTCTTTGCAAGTCATTGCCTGCTCAGTAGCCCTGCTGAGACCTATAGCCTGAGTAATATACCCAGATCTAAAGTTATGACGGATGCAGAGGGATTGGGTATTATCTGTTTCACTGAATAAGTAGGCCTCCTGCTATGCTAGGCTACAGTCAAAGCCAGCACCTCCACCTCTTATAAACACCTTCCTAAAAACTAGCAAAAGAACAGTGAAAGGAGAGCTTTTAAAGTAGAATGGACAGAAAAGAATGTGTTTATCTTACCGTCCAGCTGTCTTTCTAGTGACAATACTGCATAGAAAATAATACTGCAATCTCACTGTCATTTGTGTTTGTGAGAAGGAAATCTTTTTGGTTAAGTAATACTGTGGAATTAAATGTGTGTTTGAAATAAAGAGACTCGGTATTGCTTAATTAAAATGAAATGGTTTTATTAAATACGTGTTATTTAACTGTCGATTAGCCCTCATTTCAACAACAAGCGCTGTCCATATTATAAACTCTTATTAAAAAGCCTTGAGAATGGCACAGAGCAAGGAACAGCATCAGCTTGCTCTCCGCATTGTATCGATATTTAATGTTAATGTCATTGACATTTAAATTACAGTTACATCTCTACAGTAGACATTTGATACATACTTGCCTACGGATTACATCAGGATAGGGCAAATCATTTTGGTTCACTTTTTGTTGCATTTGTCTCTTGGATTAAATAAAGCAATATTTGGTCATGACTGATGCTGGCCATACTGCACCTACTGATTCCCCCAAATATCCAACTGTTTCATAGATTTGATTTGCACCTATAGCCACAAAACTAAAACTTAGAACTACTAACACTCAGGGTGATGTTGATGAGTATCTGTACCCTTTGCCACCGACATTCATAATGCACCATTGATTCATAGATGGAGAGCTGCATGGGCACATGTACAGTAGCTGGTATGTGTGTCAGAGGGACACTCATGTCATGACAAAGCTAAAATCAGATGTATTCACTTTTATGAATGTCTACGTGTCTTTTATGGTGAAGCACTTTGTGATGTCTGCTTTAGAAAGGTGCTTTATGAATACACTTTATTTACCTACTTATGGATTATAAAATATCTAAAGATATTCACATTTTATGTCTCAGTACCCTGTGCATATTTGTCCCCCCCACACACCACTAACACACACACTAACATGGTCGACCTGTTAAACTGCACTTAATGCACAGTTCCATTATATTTCACTGTAATGGGGAATTATGATATGCAGGACTTGGAAATCCACTGTGTGCACTTGTGTCTTTTACTAGGGCAATGAAATCAAAAGCACTGACCCATGAGGCCAAGTATGCTTGATGCTTCCAATACCATTTACCAAGTGGCTGAATCAAATGCAGTGTTTTCAACAGGAATGCACAGAAACCTTTTTTTTTAATTTTTCCACATTCTGTGGAACACAATCAATCACTTATTTGCCACAGGGGGAAGGTGGTTGCATAGGGCACGTCAGAGTAATCAATGTCCAAAAACAAAAACGTTAAATAAAAATGAAAACTTGTGAACTATACACTGCCTGGCCAAAAAAAAAGTCACCACCTGGATTTAACTAAGCAAATAGGTGAGAGCCTCCCTTTGGATAATTACTGCAGGGTGATTATGTTTCAGCTGGCAGCAAGTTATTTAACCCTAACTGACGCAGTGAGACGCTTCTCATTTCTTAAACAACCATGTCGAAAGAACACGTCCTGTGGTCGTGGAAAAGATGTTAATCAGTTTCAGAAGGGTCAAATTATTCGCATGCATCAAGCAAACAAAAGATCTAAGGAGATTGCTGAAACTACTAAAATTGGTTAAGAACTGTCCAACGCATTATTAAAAACAGGAAGGAGAGTCCAGATTTACCCTGATTTTGAAGTTTACTTTGATATCAATTTATCATATTGTTCATATTTAAATAGAGTATGATGCACTTAAGTTAAAAAAACCTTACATATCCTTACCAATAATGTAATCCACACCTGCTTGTAGGATGTATATGATCCTTTCAGTTAACTAACTGAAATCTTCTAGCCATCATGTCTCTAGCACAAGAGAGTGCGGATACATTAAAGGAGTTATTTCATTTTTAGTTACATTTTCTGATATTGAACCAGGATCTATTCAGACACAATCCTGAACTTTTATTTTAAATGTGAAAAACCCAAACCGGAAATGCTATTCTTACCAGCAGAACACAAGTTCACTCTACTGGACATATCCGTTTCACCTGATACTGCCTGATTCAATTTGGTCTCTAGTTATTTCCTCCAAAGGCAGGCGGTCCGATGGTGCCCCGCCTGATGTCCGGGTTGTATGGCACCATGGACCAGAAAATGTTTTTTCCTGTAGCCTTTTAGTCCAAAGAATCATCCCATATTGACTGAAGTCTGAGACCTAATTACTAAAACAAATTATTTAATTTCCTTTTAAAACACATATTAGGTTCTGCGACAACAAGACATAAAATATGTATACTACTGATGTTGCAAAGTGAGAAAACATAAGAACGCCAACTATGGCTCAAGCATCAGTGCAGGAAAATGCAAAAAAATGTCCCCAATTCTACTAACAAGTGTAGCTTTCACGATAAGAGAGTGGGTGGAAAATAGGTCACCTATGCTTGGTTGACCGTATGGTATAAAACAGCCTCTCTGGCTGACATTTTGGTGCCTCCAGCTGACTGGTTTGAAAATGAGAACCCTGCATCTGATGCAATATAAATATAACTGACAATGTGAGTTCTATATCACTGAAGATTGAGGATGCAGAACAGAATAAATATACACTAAAGACTTAGGCAATGAGGATGAATGGGTAGTAATGTCAGTCTTTATTTAAGTATAAATCCAGTTGAAACGACAGGACAACTTAACTGCCTGTGCCTTAATTATGGTAGCTGACAACAAGGATTCAAACCATACAACATGAAAAACGTATTCCTCACGTGAACACACATATTGAGTTAATCTATAGGGATTCCTCAAAAGACCTTTTTTCATTTAAGACAGTTTGACATGTCATAGCATGTGAGGCACAGGTGTAATTAATTACATTTATGACCCTTCTGCTCTTTTGAGGTCTGCCAGTAATCCAGCATATATAACACCAGCACCTTAGAACTGGTACTTCTAAACAGACTGCAGCCATTATTAATGTTATCAGTCCTTCCTGTGGTTTTCTGACAAGTACATGTCAAAATATCTGCTGTGGAAAAAGGCCTGTTCAGTTTCTTGCACAATTCATACGCTATAAAAGCAAGGCACCATGTAACTGGCACAATCATGAGAAACAGGTGTGAGTAATAATGACTCCCACATTCAACAGCACCCTTTAGTGATATCCACAGGTGGCCTGCAGGCGTCCAATTAAACTGATGGAAATATACCATTTTGCAAGTGCTCACAAAAATGAATGGAATTGTGGGACGTTGTGCTGATGATTCAGCATGAAAATACCTTCTAATGCTATCTTTGAGATGGTCAAGCCTCCAAGGTTAGTCAAACCGAATGAAGTAGGGTGGGATATTACACCATCACCATGATTATATCCATTTTGCCAAGCTCACAAACTGCCACTAAGCATTATCAGAGTTTTATTGTGCTCTTACATCAATGCATCAATGTCAAGCACTAGTATATGATACGTAAATCAAGCAGAGCACATTGCAGGCAGGTACAGTGAGGACCTGTCTTCCTGCTGAGTAATGATGATGATTGGAGAGGAAGTGGAGAGATATGGCTTACTCCCTGTTTCTGTGTCTTTGCTGCCAAATTCATTTTCACACCACAGACAAATTCTCTTGCTAAGCTGTAATAAAGACATCCAAAAGACGGTCCCCATTGCACAGAGTTATAATTGGATAAATTCTGTAAGATAAGCAACAAAAAAAAAGTTTTTGACAAAACCCAGAATGGAGGCCAAAAGAACTGACAATACTACAGTGTTTAGGCTTAGGAAACTCATGGGGAAAACAGGAGGGATTGTTTTATTGACCACAAAATCTGTATTTATAAATGTGTATTTTGCTGCCTGATTTCTGTCAGTGCTACAATTGTTATTAAACAAACTCAACCAACCACTTCTATGCTGCCACAGACGTTACGTGCAAGAAAAAAACATTATTTGTGGCTGGTGACTATGACCGTACTGTAATTCAAACACTGTCCTGCAATATTGTGAAAACGATGTAAATCGTGGACATATTTTACTTTTACTTTTTTTGTTTAATTTGATTTAAGAAAATATTATGAAATACTGACAAAAGGTTATTTTGTACCAATATCATAAGTGTGGCGTAATTATGACAAATAATGCAAGATGTGTTTGATGCAAGTTTGATACTGTAACATCTATGTCATGAGTTTTTTCCTAAGCATATGTGGTCTTACATTTGAACAAATTCAGATACTTCGGAAACAAATCTATTTGAAAATATCTAATTAAGCTGGCCTCTTTCTTGATTAATGAAAGCCAATATATTTGTTTTCATGCAAGATCTAGTTGCATCGTTCTGCCTTGGCTGCAAATGCTATTCCTATTGATTACAGTAGGAAGGGGACTTTGCAAAGGTCATAGAAGCCATTAAACGAGAATCGCATCCTTGATATATGCTTTGAAGAACATTATATGTTGAGTGCTCAACCTTGACATTACAGTAAACAAAAGCATTATGTATCCTGAAAGAAATCTGTGGAATAAAAGACCTACTATGAGTTGTGTGCGAGTGCATGCTGAGAGATATTTGAGAGGCTGACAAAGGCCCCTCTCACCTGAGGGAGGTGTCACTCCAAGGAAATTTAAGAAATCATAGCAAGGTTAATTTCACATTCAGTGCCAATACTGGCTAAGTCCCGTTGCAGTAAGCAATTTCCCACATTGTGTAGGGGAACTGTGAGTACACATCCTTCAGGGCTGCAATACACAGATAGGGCAGGCATCTCTGAAGAATCCATTATAGCATAGAGCAGCATTTTCTACATCAATTTATCCTTTTAACTCCCGAAAATGGAGAACAACCCACGCTGCTACATTGTGTGCTGTTGCCTTCTGGCCCTGACTCAAGGTGTGGGCCAGAACTAGGGGTAGAATCACACACTGTGCAGGGACTGCCTGAAAAACCGGCTGTTAGTCAGCCTTGATACACAACCCCTATCCTGCTCCCTGGCTGTCAATCTGAGGCCGCTAAAATCCGGGGAGTGGAACTGGGCCAAAGGAGCCTTAAGTCATGTCTGATTGCATGTGCTGCCACGTCAGTGACCTGTAGAATTACCTCACTGTTACTTTCTGTGCTGACATATTTAGCCAAATGCACCCGAGGCAGGGAAACACAATTTTAGCTGCTGGATCTACCTGGGCTGAGAGATCTATGTGATTCTGTGACTAGAGAATTAGCTTAGAGAGTAGCATACATCATACAGCAAATATGGATACCGAGTAAGCTTAAACAAAGCAATTAATGTGGCAGAGGGAAATATTTGATCAACGCAATTGATGCAGAATATAACAACATTATTGAGAGATTTAATTTGTTTACTTAAAAACTGCATGGTATATTTCCCAAATAAGGGCTGGATGAGGAAATATGTAGTTAATAAGAACTAAATTAAATAGGTACTGGTAGATGAATCCCTCTGTCTCTCAGGGTTTTAGTTAAATATTAAATGCTTTTTACTTTACAATTAAATTGGAACATACTGTAGTATGTAACAACTGAACAAAAAGTTAACTCAATACCACAGCTCAACTATTCTTATTGTTTAATTAACTGTCTTGGCTGCCACAGTGCGTGGAATTGAATCAATCTGTCGAGCTTGGCCAATGCATGTATACTTCACGCACTGCAATATGTGTGCGAATATAAGAACAGAAAGTGCTTTTAAGAGATCTGACGAGTTGCAACAAGAATGGAACAAAAAGGAGCCAAAACACATGTAGATATACGGCACGGGCACCCTGACCGGTCTGCAGCTACGCAGCCCCATATGCAACAAACTGCGATGCTCTGTGTGTTCTGACACCTTTCTATCAGAACCAGCATTAACTTTTTCAACAATCTGAGCTACAGAAGCTCTTCCGTTGGATCGAACCACACTGGCCAACATTCGCTCCCCACGCACATCAATGAGCAGCCCGTAAATCTGTCGCCGGTTCACCGGTTTTCCTTCCTTGAACCACTTTTGGTAGGTACTGGCCACTGCAGCCCGGAAACACCCCACAAGAGCTGCAGTGTTGGAGATGCTCTGACCCAGTCTAGCCATCAAAGTTTAGCCGTCAAAGTCACTCACATTTTTCCACTTGCCCATTTTTCCTAAATTTTTCGTATAACAAAATATAAACATTTGAAACAATGGCAGTGAGGTACCATGCAAGGTTTTGGCCTGACCATCGGGAACGTCTTGCCCAAGGACACTTTGATATGTAGAGGAGCTGGATATTGACCCCCACTGAGCTATAGCCACCTAGATTAATCAATAATAAAAATAATTAGCTTTGGAAGTGTTATATTCTACTCGATACCAGGTTGAAAATCATGAAAGCGGTGCTGTCCAAATTCATCACAAGGGTCTAACAATCAAATATAGTCCATTTATTTTATTTTGGAGGGGCCACCTTCAAAAGTTGTGTGGGTGTTAAAGAAAAGTTGCTGCCTGGATAGAGATCATCTATGACTGACAACTACCATTAAATATGTGTAGGGTAGCAGTAAGTCAACATCACATTTCAGTTAAAAAAGGTCTACTATTCATCACGTTAGAGACACTCCAATAAAGCGTGTGCCCATTGAGCACCTCTTTAGTTCGCAATACTCCGCTCAACAGCTGAATGGGGAAGCGTTAGACACAGCTCCTGCTGTTGATATCTGAAATTTGAAATGCAGTGCCTAAATCTTTATCTTCCACCTCCCATCGTGTTTAAAGCATGCTCAATTGTCAGCTCTTGAACTGTGTATCAGTTCACTGCAACCTATGAGAAAAGGAACCCAGTGGTGACTGAGAGATCCCAGGTTAAGAGACCGCCAAGAACTTGCTTAACACAAGAGCTGCCAAATCTCGTAGCAGGCACAACTCAAGGTATGTAGCAGCGATATGAAGTCAAGTTTGAATAATTCATTGCACCGTTCACATAGAAACTGACTGAGCTACTGTACTTATGTACTTGCTGTTACCACTTAGTTCAGGACAGTTCCAGTTGTAAGTAAGCTACAGTACATACACTGTAGTGAACTGTCAGTGTAGAGGATGCGGCTGTCTGTTTCCCGGGGGGACATTTTGGTGGAGATATGCCTCATGCACTTAAATGAAAAGGCAAAGCAAAACACATACAGTATGTAGTTGATATATGTACAGTAACTGTTTGGAAAAAGAGAGAAAAATGTGTCCTAGCTGAGTCCTATCATAGGAAACAATCAAATATGTATTCTGGTATTCTAGTCAGCCTTTTCAAAGGTCACACTTCTATCCCACGGATTCAAATCTCAGTGGAAAAAGCTTATCAAAGCAATTTTTCCCCGTCATCCGCCCAACCAAACTGGACTGAAACAGGCTGTGTTCACCCCCCTCCCCCTCCCTATGACCTATGAAAGAGTGGTGAGGAACCGCAGCACTATACTCCATGTGTAGGCAATACACTGAAAGGCTGACATGTCACCCAAGCTCTTGCAAGCTTCAGAGTAAAGTAAGTAACAGTGTCAAGAGCTAAATTAATAATGACAGAGTGGTTTCTGGGAGTGTTATCAATGTTCTTCTTCTGATGGCATTTCGTGTTTAAACTCAGCTTTTATGTAACCATGCAAGTTGATTGAGAACATGATTTAATGGCAACCGATGCTGCAGGGTCAGGAATTATCACATTGATACACGCAAACTAGTCAGTTTCTCATTAATTCTTTTCAACTGGTGACTGAGCTGCAGCACTGGTAAAGTCTGGGTACAATCCATGCTCAAGGGTAAGGAGAGCATTAAACACTCACTTTGCACATCCAGATCTCACCAGCTGATAAGGGGACTTGTGCAGGCTTTCAAGTCTTAAGCGCCCTTATCGTGCAGCAATCACCCCAAACTCCGGAGGACTCCACTGCCAAGCAACTTTTTACATGGGCAATTAAACTGTTACACAAAACAGCAATGATTCTTTAAGCACATTAAGCCCCAGACATATGTGTGTGCCATTCCTTCTCCTAGTAGCATGTCAAGAAAGACGATCTCTGTGTTAAAAGTGCTTGCTTCAGTTTGCATCTTTCTAATTGAGGAATATGCATTGACTTTATGTGCACACATACTGGGCCAAATTATCATCTCAATAAACAGTTTATGGCCACACTTCACTGGATGCACAACGTTTATTATTAGCTGGCAGTTTGCTGGTTGGCAGGAAGGGGGGAGAAGGAAAAAAATGCAAACACAAAACAGTCATAGTGGGAATAGGAACATGGCAGTCAGTCAGGGCAATTTATCATTCTGTCAAACTTCACTGACTGCTGCAGCAGAACTATCCACAGTGCGAAAAATCCCCACCCTCACCTCAAAATGGCTGAGTGTTAAAGAGAATAAGGCCAGCAAATAAGACTGCCCATGTAGACATGTTTGTCACTTTACAGCAATTTCAACTGCTTGGCCTCGTCAATGAAAGCGATTACTACTACCATATATAAATAGCCAAAATGGTGTGCTGGAGGTGTAACAATACAATCAGGTATAATTGCTATCAGTATGACTCCTGATACAAATCTCAGGGTTTGACACACTCACAATACCACGAGTTTGACTGAAAACTAAATATGAAAGTTGAATATTTATTATCCTATTCTTAATACTATAATTTTCCTTATAGATTGTGCTGAAAAGAATACTCTTTTAAATTGATAACTTGAATCACTTTGTTTTGCAAGTGGATCCTTCTATGCCGTGCCTGAGAGAGCAAAGCTACTTTAGAAAATACAGTACATGCAAACAAACAACACACAACCTACAACACTTTGACAACAAATAGGCAGCATTTAAGATAAATATTCAGCAAATCGATAAAACGCAACAAATTAAGTGGCACATTTGCCAATTTGACAAAACTCAATTTTTGTTCTGGAGATGTTGTTGTGTTTGACTTGCAGCCTTGGTGTGTTTCTTTATTATTTCTTTAATTTCTTTATGGAATGCACGTGTTATCAAATTGCAGAAATTGGCAAAGTTTCAGTTTAACTGAAGACAATAAAAAATAAACGTGTCAGTTGGTTTGGACTAACAGTCTCCTCTCTTTACTTGAATACAAACACCAATTTCCAAAGCAAATGATGGTGTTCTAGCACACTCTGTGCTACTGATTCACTGATTCAGGTTGCCTGTGCACTGGTTGGCGCAGACTGCTCTGCATATCCAACACATTTAATGGAATTCCATTTATAGGTAATTAGCCTGTTACAAAATTTCAGTTGTACCACGTCCTTTGGACAAATCGCCCCTTACTACAATAACCGACTCAAAGATCCCATGGCAAATGGCTTTTTTTTTCTGATGTGCTGGGAGACAGTCTGTGATTACATTTAGTCCCGGGCCCTTTCATTTGACCAGCATATCATTTCTTCCCTGACATACTTCAAAGTGTGGACACTTCAAAGTAGAATGAGTGACTGCCACTCGGACTCTGAGGATGGCTCTTTTGATCATCTTCTGAAAACTCCCCTAACGCAATCAGGGCAAGCACCAGAGAGGAGGATTTGACAGCCATAAGATAAATGCAGTCATCCTCACAGCTATCAGATAAGCACAGCATGCTCTAATCCATTAATATGAAAATAAGGGAGGGCTAGAAGTAGCTGGTGGGGGCTTTGCAGCAACAGTTAAATGCTTTGGAATGAATTTTCAAAGGGATTCAGTATTCAAAGCACGTAATGATGTATATGTGCCATGACTAGGGCCACCTAAATAAATTATAGTGATAATAATAATAAAGATATTCTTTGTTAATTCAATTTAAATCATAGGTCTCCCTGCAGTGATGAGCTTCAATTTTTATACTAGAACTACTAAATACTTAATTAACATGTTTGATTTTGTGACAGAATGTGCTCTGGTAACACATTAACTATTGCCTTGAGCAAGTAACACAATTCACAGAAAAACAATACATTAGCCATTGCTTCTGTCCTTAAAGCTCAATATGTATTCACTTTCTCCATGATACTGTACAGTATGTTCATTTGAATATATTATTACATCTATCCATTCCCCCCTCCATGTGTCATAAATCCATCCAACCCCTTCCATCTCTTCACACACAACACAACTATCTTTGTTCATCCTCAGTCTATCACCTATTGATCCTGTCCATTCTTCCTCATTTCCTCTCTCTGTTCATCCATCCCTCCTGTCAGTCCATCCATTTATCCATCCACACGTTCATTAGCATGGGTATGTGATAGGTGAAGTGAACTCACCTAATGGGGTTATGTGTCTCCAGGAAATGGTTGGCTCAGGTTTCCCACTGGCTGTACAGATGAGCGACACATTGCTGCCCTCGTTCACCGTGATGTCAGAGGAAATGTCATATATCTTGGGAGGAACTAGAAAAAAAAGAAATAAGGAAAATACAGAAACAAGATTAGCATTTCAAAGCTGCAACCTCTGGGTCATCCACCAATATCATCTACGCGTAATATTACATTAGAGAGTGAAGGAAGGTATGGTGGGTACCTTAACAGTGAGAGGTGGCCTTTGTTCCAGTTTTGAGCAAGGCGATACAGCACATGCTGATACTTAATGATGCCTTATTTATACTTTACTCGCTTATATTCAGACTCCATGATTCAGTCTGACATTGTCCTCTTGTTAAATGTTCTCCATAGGTGGGAAGATTTGATTTTCCTCTTGCCAATCACTAGTTTCCAGTCACTCTGATGGCATTTGCAGTCAGCACTTACACTGCCGCAATCTAGGGTTAGTGCAAGTTAAGCAAAATCACGAAAAAAGGCAATTTGGACAAATTTTGGTTATGCATCAACAACACAGGTAAAGGTTTCTGGAGAACTGAAAATAATAGGCACGCATGCTACAAAACTAAACAAAAGGTCTTTTTATTACCAGAAACAAGCGTGTTACCTTCTTAGCAGACAGAGAGCAACGATGCTGGTTAGGCTGGCAAGAAAACTAGCTAAATTAGTAAACTTATCAGCAACAGAGTCCTGTTTTCAACCTGAGTCGCATATTCTCTCATGTTACAATAATAATAACAATAATAAATTTGTGTTTTTTTTTATAGTGTGACACAGTTAAATATATCATGAGCAGTGATTAAGCTGCTGGCAACTATGTTTAGCATTTACTGTCAGAGGCTGGCACAGTCAGTTAGTCCCCCCCACAAAGGCTTCGATGGGCTCAGTTAGAGTAAGAACAAAACCAGACCGTTTTGAATCACTCAACAAAAATTGAGATGTGGGTGGGGTGGGCAGTGATTCATAGCTCTGGAAAATGGCCATACATTAGGTGGTTTGGAGACTGGTAATCACAAATCAAAGTAAGTCCCTAAAAAGCACATTTTCAAAAAGTTCCTTTCTGTTGAGGGCACCTCATCTACAGTCCTTGCTGGACATCACTTACCATCATAATTTACACGTTTCTGGGCACTTAAATTCTCCCGGAGCTTTGATCTTAAAAGCTTTGGTATTTAGGCTGCTCAAAACACACACAGACACATGGAGCCACCCACAAAGGCATTTAAACACATTCAGCTAAGTAGACATGCGGGCACATGGGCGCGCACACACACACACACACACACACACACACACACACACACACACACACATACACACACAGGCTTATGAGACACTATTTTAATGTGCAAGATTTGAATCTCTGAGGGAGCTTTTCTGCAGTGGACTGTGCTATACAGTAATGGCTTCTCAGTCAGCAGGGGCTTCAAACTATTCTACCCGCCGATCCCTCCTTGATGTCTGCTAAAAAACTAACAAAAGAAAAATTGATTCAACAAATTCCCAAGTTCCTTTTTAGATCCATCCACACTTTTGGGAGTCACATTGTCTCTTTTGTCATTGCGCTCGGTCCAGTTTAGCTGCAGCCCCCGTCACTTGTTCCTCTTCACTCTATTATGCGCAACAATGCAGAGGCTGAGGCTAATAACATATAGTATGAATAATGACAATATCCACCATAGTGTTACTTTTAGATTTAATTAGATTTACCTTACTGCTCTTGGCTTCCCTCCTTAAATGTTGTACCATTCGAGTAAAATAAAAGTAAAAAAAAAATAATCAGTAAATAATCTGCAGTCTGGAGCCTGTAATATGCACCACTATAAAAAAAAATGTAAATCGATCATCTGTCATCAACATTAAGCCGTTAAACACTACGCTATAACCTGAATGTACTTAATGTATGCGCACTAATTGTATATTAAGGGCAAATAGCCTGCGGGCAAATACAGGATGGTGCAAATCATTAATAGAATCAATACATATATGACTGGAACCTCTATGGCTCAAGGAGAGAAAACATCTCTGGTACCACCCCAGTTTGTACTCACCCAGCCTCACACAGGCACTACCCTCAATAATATGAGGGACTGCCCTGGAACACATTCTCATCACTCCACTTTTCTGTGTTGTGTGTGCGTGGGGGGGGGTAGGCATCATTTTTGATCAACAGATCTGGATCTAAATGAGATGAAAGTGGCGGACCTTCAATGGGAGAGGACCAGAGGCGATGTTGAATCTAGGTTATTGCTTGTCAGACTCCTGTGTTTACTTGCTGTAGGACCCCGCTGTTGACACATCTCCTCAGTGTCTGATAGCACAAAATTGAAAATGTTGGGGTTGTCTACTGATCCTATCTCTCTTTGGCAGGGACTGAGAGGTTTTCAAAGGTTCAGATGAAGAGCCCCCAGTTTTTCAGCTCAGAGCCACTATAGCAGAGTTGCTTTACTGTATAACACTGTTGAAGAGAATAACAATCAAGTCCAGGAGACAGAATAAAAGATCAATAGACAACATTCAAACTTCAGATAATAAGTTGCAGCAAACTTATATCATCTATGGAACGGCGATGTCTGCGAAGAACTATCTGAACAGTAATTTATTCACCAGACAATAGCCCATGCTTGTTCCATGTCTTTAAAAACTAGTAGTATTAACATTGTAGTAGTAGTAAAACACCATCAAACCATTCAGATCTGTGGCACGAGTTTGTGAACTCATACACCACAAACATGTTTCTAAGGTGAATTTAACTTTAAGAAATTCCAACAATAAAACAAAAAATTCTAGTGTCTATTGCATGTTAACGATGTTTTGCTGAAGTTACCACAATACAAGCTTTTGCATTTAGGCAACACTGCAGTTGTTGGTTATGGTGCAAAATGAAGACCATTCACAAGTGTCCTAAATCTCAATGTGCTGCTCACTGTTAAGTATGAAACATTTATTATTATCTTGGGAACAGTGAATGAGTGATAAGAGGGACTTTGGGCACAGCTAATGCACAAACAAAATATGACCATCTGTTGAAACATCCTAAATCCTAAACAAGATCTTATATAAGTGGTGGTCCCGTTGCTAGGTTACAGTGCTGAGACATTGCAAGCATTGTTGCTGAAGGGCCGTAGGACGGACACTTGATATTGAGGGCTGAAGGGTGTTTCCATTTAGCAAATAGAAACTTAAATCTATTTGAAATGCCACACCAACTAATGAGAAAATCAAGTTACAGCACTGTAGATGCTGCAAACGTGTTCAGTTTGTCTTCTTCTAAGCGTTGGTTCTAAATGGGCAATCTCAGACTGAATTATAATTGTTGATGTCACACACTAATTATTTGTATGAATGTGTGTATGTGTGTGAATAGCATTGTTCAGTTAACATACTATCAACCATGGCAATGTTAAAAGCCAACACAGCAGAAAGGGCCTTGTAGTGAGGAGAATGACGGTGAATTTATCTTCTTTTTACCGCATCTTACTTACAGCATTAAAGCTGTTTCACACCTGTTTGATGCAGACACTCAAGTGTGAAACATTTGCACACAGAATTACAACCTTTGGTCACACTGACTCTGACAATTTTCTGCATTTTTGTGTTGCATTTCACACCGAAATAGAAAAAAATCCACCTGAATTGGATGAAAAGAACGGAGTCTACAGGTGGTGTCAGAGATGACAATAAACTCTTTAAGCTAGAATTATACCATGGATTCTTAAGGCAAAATATCTGGTTGGCACTGACAGTTTAAGGCTTTTGTGGAAATATTAGTCCCACACTTCAGAAGGCGACACAGTTAATACCTTGACCCAATCAATGTTTGGCAATGTGCTTCAGGTGCATATTTTCATCAGATGTTTTATTTGAATTATTAGCAGATTAAAGCATAACACAACTCAAGTGGGATGAGTACTCACAGCGCACTCTGTTTCTGTTAAGTGTTTAAGTTAAATAGCTTTTACCACAGACGAGGATCTTTTTTATTCATCTTTTTTTTTATTCGCTTTCTGGTGGAGATTTAGATGAGATGATTAATACCACTCCCAAATCTGTCCATTAAATATGTAGCTACAGCTAAGCGGCCCTTTAGCTTAGCTTAACAGCAAACCTGGAAACGGGAAACAGGTAGCCTGGGTCTGTCCTCGTTTACAAAATCTGTGAACTAGCACCTCTAAAACTCACTAATTAACACGTTATAGCTCACCATACAGTGTAAAAGTGTAAAATCAACAAATCACCGCTCTATGGGGGGGTTATATGCTGGGCTATTCCTTGGCTCTGAGCAGTTGCCAGGCAACCAGCAGAGACTCCAGTAAGTTACTGCCTCCAGCCAACAAATAGTCCAGCACATAACCCCCCGTGACACTGCAAATTGTTGTTTTTAGACTTCAGTTTTTGTACCGATTAAACAAATGAAATATAATGTGTTAATTGGAGAGTTAATTAGTTTTCTTACTGTTCCCCCCTATTTCCAGTCTTTGCGTTAAGCTACGCTAAACGGCGGCTGAATGTAGCTTCATATTAACCAGATGAACAGTGGAATTGATCTTCTCAGCTAACTCGCCGCCAGAAAGTAAATAAGCCAATGTCAAATGTTTCTTTAAATAAATGAGGTTGAGCATTGTGCCGAACCGCTGCACCCATCGGTCACTGTTTCCAAGTTTAAGCAACTAAACTACTTGGTTAATGTAAGGGTAAGATGGTGGTCATAGCAAATACATTATAGTTAAGGTACAGTTAGTGACTAAAAGCAACTACTTGGTTAGATTAGAGTGAAGAAAGATTATGGTCATGTATCAGGTGCAAATTATTCACATGGATGTTCCACCCTGCTGTGAAAAGCCTTTTATACGTTGTTGTGGGAATCCTCGCTTGCAAATTCCTTGGTTGACACATTACCTTGAAAGCCTGAAAAGTCCATTACTATCATTTCTTCCTAGGCTACTTCACTCTGAGTGCCCTATATTATCCCTTGTACACCTCCTCCACTTCTTGAAACATCAGAGACCGTCGTGACTGGGCTGCCCCTTCAACAGCACAAGAACATTATAAAACATTAGAACCCATCCCTCAATACCTACACACACACACACACACACAGAGCTTGTTGTTTTCTTTACGTGCTAATTCAGTAACGATGCTATGATTGTCGTGTTTGCCCATTCCACTCTAATTTCCCCTTCTCCAGCCCTGCAGGAGGTGCTGAGAGTGAGCTGCCACAGCTGATCTTTGCGGCGTCATCTCTCTCCTGGCAGAAGCCTCGGGTGAATAAATAAGCCTCTAATGACGCCACCTTGAATTACGGAAATGCTTACAGCTGCACTATTAAAATGCAGGGGTTTTCTCCTGGAACCGCAACGTGGGATGCACACAACTAGGCTCTTCTATGAATTCTGACAGGCCTCTCCAGGATGACTTCTGCTACCAAATTGCAGGACCCCATTACTGGCTAAACCTACTGCCATCCAACTTTCCAATTAGAGCACAGAGGGGAAGCCCGGCCACTTGTTGTAATGGACGGCAGTATGGGTGCTGCGGAGGTAGAGGATTCAGGGAGAGCTGAGAGAAAGGGAGGGGGAGAGAGAGGACTTCCTGCTTAATTTTCTAAAATTCAAATCCACCATTATCCTACACACACCGCAGAAGTGGTCAAAGGTGCTCTTACTGCCCAAAGCATAATTCCTGTCCAAACACAATATGAAGTAATGGTCTTATTAAAAAGCAGATGCTTACTGATCTGAGGACAGATCTTCCTTAATCAACGACATGCAGTACTTTGAAATTGGATTAGGGACTACTTTTTACTTTTCAGCTTTGCTTGATACAGTGGAGCAATCCTGAGGAGATCTTTGAATAGCTCTGTGTAGTTCTAAAATTACCTGCTCCAAAGCTTCCCCTAAACCGCAGGCTGTTAGAGATGACAGTGATACAGATGGATTATAATATACCTGTAAAATATACCTGTGTTTGTAGGGCATAATATACACCTCAGTAATGAGACATTTCCCACACAGCTATTCCTAACGGTTTTCAATTCCCTTTCCTCACTGCAGGCAGCAAAAAAGAGCCAACTTCCAGGCCGTTAATTAGGTGTCAGACACGGAAACTAAACATAAACAGTGACAGATTATATTACTCAAAGGGATTACCTTCATTTGCAGTGTCATAATGCAGACACAGATAATTTGTAGTACTTAACTTTGGGAAAAGTTCACCCAAGTAGTGAAGTCTGTCATTATTGCCACGGTTTTTTCACTGCTTGTGATCAAGTCTTTGGCCTTCCAATTCAGCAATTTGTATTATTTACAGTAAAGATGGCCGACTTTGTCTGTCACCATCATTTCATGGCCCTCAGGCTCAACCAGTTGACTATGTATATATGCATTTTACAAAAATCTTGAGAAATATATGTAATACCGAAGGAAAAAGGTTGACTTTTTGAGAAATAAAATGCATTTATGGGACACTGCCGGTATTTGTATTTGGGACTTATGTATTGGGTGCATGCTCATGTGTGTGCATGTGTGTGTGCTTTAAACCATTAACATACAGTACCTCCCAGCCCATAAACTTTGAAAGTCACTCTAGCTCTTTGTCCAATATCACCTGCTGCTCTCCCATAGCGTTATTAAACATATCAATCTCATTTTCAACAGAAAAACACACACAACCATACGCCAATAATAAAAAGCAATAAAAAAAAAGGGATGTTTTCTTTTTCTTTCCATTTATTTGAGCCCAGCAGCAATAGAGGAGGTGGACTAAGTGCTGGGATGGCAGGGCCAAGACATAAAACCTCATCAGCCCTTATTGCTTGTCTGTTTTTGGCAACTCTTCATATTCTAAGATCTCCTCATGGCTTAGAAGTTGGGTAGGTTAATAAATAATTGAGATGTGAGGAGTTGTAGCAGACAGCAACCAGCTAAAGACACAAATAGATTCCCAGCAAGTGCACATTAGCTGATGAACATTATTCCATAATGGTATCATTATATATGATGAATGTAGTGATTTACCCTATTAATGTACTGCAGGAATTCGCCTGAAGGTCCAATAAGTGTGGGAACTGTACAGTATGATGATATACTGTACACTGTATGCCAGCAGCTGCACAAGCGTCAACTGCAACAGATCAGAGATTGGTGTTTTTGATTTTTAAAATAAAGTGTGCAATATAGTGCAAGTGCACGTTTTTTGGGACATGGGATTCCTCTATTGTAGCTTTTTTTGTGTAGCTGTGACCTAGTTGTTGTTTTCGTTGCTGTATCTCAATAAGCACCTACACCTCACTGTATCACTGTAAATACACCTGGCATAAATTCTTACATTAAAATCTATACCCATTACTTTAGTTGTACCCTGAAGTTATACTCTCCTCTCAGTTTATTTCAGTGGCCCACTTTTTTGGCTTCAAGGCAGCATTCCTGTCTCTGACTGAAACAGAAATGACCCCAATACAGTGGTAACAATAACACACTGTTGAGGTGATGATAGCCTTGGAGAAAGAGAACACATGGATATTTCCAGAGTCATATAGTGAACAGTTTTCCCCATGTCGAAGTTCTTGGTTATTTGGTGTAACAGCCAAATAACTACATCAACTTAAAATGTGTAGGTTTAGGCTTTTCCAGCGTTGTATGTGTTTTAGTCATAGTCATTGTCTGTAAGTTATTATATTAATAGAATGATAAAGAATACAATGTTTTAGTATTGAACATGCTGAAAACACGCTTTGTTCCTTGCAGAAATGTGTGGAAACGATGGCCACCATTTTTGTTCAACTTGTAATTAACCATTAGTTTATGATAATGTTCCTGTCATGACCTAATGGTGCAAAAAAAAAACATACTTCCGCAAATGTCGCAACCGATACATATGATGAGTAATTGCCAGTGAGGTTAACGATGCAGAAAGCGTGATTAGAGCTTGTTACCAATTTCATGCACTTCTGGGGAATTCATGAATTAAGGGAAATCAATTGATGAAAATGAACTTCTCGAAATACCTTGTGAGAGGCAATTAATCTTGAATGGGAGAGCTGCACTGGGCATGTAATTCAAAGATAAGCTATCACCCACTTATTGAAATAGTTTCTAATTTATTCATGCTAATCAGTGTCTTTCAGTCACAGCATCTTGCTTATGATAAACAAAATTCCTCTGCATGGGCCACTCTGCTTTTGCAGGATGATCGCTGGTTTTTCAATTAGCTGCGAGTGTCTTTGATAGGCCCGGCCACAGCTTATTATCAAATAGTTTATTGTCCAAATGAAACACGGAGACTGGTTTCCAACATCAAAATATCAGCCGGTGACCAAACGACCGTTGCTATGGGTGATCCTCAGCTCTCAACCCATGTTGAGAGTGTTCCTGTGTGTGTGTGTGTGTGTGTGTGTGTGTGTGTGTGTGTGTGTGTGTGTGTGTGTGTGTGTGTGTGTGTGTGTGTGAGAAATGGATGATCTGATGTGAGGACGCAAAGCTCTATCTCCATCTGTCACTGGGCCTTGATGCAGCGCTAAGGTTAAAGTTCAAACTTTAGAACCCGGGTCATGATTAATGGGGAGAGAGCAGTTGGCAGCTAGCAGACACACACTCCACCCAGTCACAGGGAAGGAGCTCAGCGCAGCGGGTGTTTGGATCTGCTCTATACTGGCTCTTTGCTCATCAGTTTGTCATACTGCGATATGTACTGAGTCAAGAAAGACGAAAGGCTTTTGGTGCCACGGTTATTGTAGTCAGGATGTTATCTATCAAAAGTCAGGGTCAAAACTCAAGATCCAAAAAACACTGTTGATAAATTTAATCATAGTCTAACCTCATCAGTACAAGGCAGTACCTTTTTATCCATAGCCTATTTAATCTCAAACATTTGATGTATAAAATAATCATCCGACTTGCATTTTCAGACATGTCATTTTATTGAAACTCCCTAGTTGCTGTCAACACAGAAACTATCAATTGTCAGACTTATCAATGGCCTTGATGGTTATGATGAGTTCCTTTTTAAAATATCCTAATTTGGACTTTTCGAGGCCCCATCATCATCAGAGCAATGTGCAATGCCCTTTCTTGTTCATCCATTTGTAATGACATGAATCTATTACCTTGAAATATTAATATGTATCTCTGATTGGGTCATTCGGTAGGAAAGAAGCCTGCATTTTTACGAAGCGCAGTGAGTTGTCCGTGAACAAAGAAGTTTTGTGGAATGAGGGTCTGAAAACATTCAGGCATTGTTTGTCAAACTCTCCCTCTCCGTCTCTCCCTGTCCTGATTTATTTCTCTCATTGGTGAGTCATATAAGTCCATGATAAATAGCACTGGCTGCCAAACAATTCAAGGTTCAAGTGCTGAAGAGGATTAGTGATTATTCTCAGAGCATGTCTGTCTGTGTGTGTGTGTGTGTGTGTGTGTGTGTGTGTGTGTGTGTGTGTTTGGTATGTGCATTTGTGCACGCACACAGCTTGTGTATTGTTTGTGTGCGTCAGCTGCCACATCGTTTGATGGTGACCAGTATTGACAGCTCTTCCTCACGATCCGCCCCGCGGGCTGGCAGGAGGAGGTTTTGGACTAAACGACACGTAAGGTAATACGGGGCAATTTGTACCCACTGAGGGCTTTGGGAAAGGCCAAAGTCATGACTATTCAATACATTGCTCATTATTAAAAACCCTGAGCTTGTACTTTGCAGAATACAGATGTCAGTTCTTGCCATTTGTTTACGGTGTTACTCTACAGCGCTGATTGTTAAAATAATGATGTTCATAAAAAACATCATTGACTCTGCACATTTTAAAGAAGAAAGCATCCCTTCTCTGATTTGCCAGGTTTTCGTGTGCTTGAAAATACATCCTCGGCAACGCTGATCTATAAATAAAGATGACCACTCAGTTCTCTGACAAAGCAGGAGGGCTTCCACAACTGGACCCTAACACAGCTATAAGTCAAGGAAGGAGACTGATGGAGGAAATCTCTCACTGCTCTTTAATTGCACTTTGGGCTCCAGATGAATTTCAGGGATGAGACAGGCGGGCGGCACCCCACTGCTGGTGGTCAGCCTGCATTCAGGGTGATGTATGCAACGGTGCGATAGGGCCAGGGGGCACAGCCTGTGATATTTATCTGCCAAATTAAGGCCAGAGTATCTCTGAGATGCCTGCCAATGCTTCACCCCCAGCAAATCTGTTTCACAGCGATCCCACTGTTGACGAAGGTTGTATTATATGATAAACACTGCCAAGGAACGCATAGAAGTGAGAGAACTCATGTCTCTGTTGTGATTTACACCTCTGAGAACCAACTGTTTAGCACCACAAAAGCCATGGCCTAACACAACTGGTGGATACAAATTCAGAACTGAAATTGTTCTCACAGTCAGTTTGACTGTCTCATCTTCCACGCCGTTTCTTCTAGTTGCCTGCATGTCCAGAATTCAACCAAAATCATCTTAGAGAGTAAATAGAGTTTATTATACTTTCTCTACATAAAACACTGCCAAATCACAAAAGAAGAAGGGCTACAAAGCTTTTGTACATGTCCATTTGCATTGTCCAGCACTCATGAATTTCACTGACACTTTTCAGTTCAGGTTTCAGTTGACTTGACGCCCACACGCACTCTAATTCATTAATTCTTTTAAAACAAGACTGCAGCAACGATGATTAAGTCTTTAGTGTGGGCAGTTAATGCTTGCAGATGTTGTTATTTAAGGATACACTTCTTTTTAAAACCACCATGACACTGATATAGATATGTATAAAAGCAAACAGGGCATATATCATGAGACACGATTGTTCCCTTGATTAATCGTTTGGACAAAAAAAAAACAAGCCACACAATAGTGAAAAATGTCCATTGCAGAGTCTGAGTTTTGTCCTGCCAATAGTTCTAAACCCAAAGATTCATACTTTATTATTGTGAAAGACTAAGAAAACCAGCTATTGACATTTGGAACCAGAATGGAGGCTGGAGCCAATAGATTATTGCCGATAACTGACGTGAAACCGGAGCAGATCAGTTCACATCAAACTGACCTTCTTTCATTTACTCTGGTTTACTCTAATTCCACTGGTAAGTTTTACAGCAAGATTATTATATATTCTATGATGTTATTAGACATCTGTACATGCTGACACCCTGTAATGTGATGTAGTGCAGTCCATTGGTGTCACTGACAATCACTATTCATAACCTCCGGTTTTCCAACGGTTAAAGGCGAATGACTATGATTTTCATTGCTGGAGTGTCTTATTCATGTGCAGCATAACATATTTTTTTTTATATCAGAAACGGTGAGTGACAACAGAGATGGATTTGTCCTGCCCATTCATCTAATGTTATCCATCCAAGTGAGAATAAGTTGGAAAAGACATCACTCTGCTATTCACTGCAAGTACAGTAGGTCCAGAATCGCCATGCAGAGAGCAATCAAGCTTTCCATAATGGAGCCCTCTGAATATGGGATTAAGAAAATGGCGACATTTTGAGCTACGCTGGTTACAGCAAATTTGGTAGAAGAAATGTGCAGCGGTGTGACAGTGTGCAGTCTGCCTTTCTGTTAAGCTGTTTTACCTGTAAAGACCATTGCAGGCTCGCAAATAAAAACGCCTAAGTTACTCTCCACTCATGTTGTATCTATTCCCTCTCTAGAGCAAGAGAGATGTGAGAGCTGAGTGGCTGACCTTTGTCCTTACTCATTTTAATTAACCATAGCTAATATCAGCTATTTCCGTGATGAGGACTCGCATTACTGCGGTTGCACAAACACACAATAACCTACACAGACGTGCATGACGACGCGTGCATGAAGACGCTGCATGCACATGCAAACACACAGAGTAGAGGACAGGAATTTCGAATGGCTAAGATAGGAATTCACAAACTCATACTCTCTCTATTTCTCTCTCTCTCTCTCTCTCTCTCTCTCTCTCTCTCTCTCTCTCTCTCTCTCTCACACACACACACAAATGACAATGATTAGTGGCTAACTAAATGTCAGGGGCCATAATGGCAAATCTGTTCCTTTAGACACACTCATATTCTCTCTACACTTTCCCTGCAATATCGATGGCAGGTCACGTTGTTTTAATGCATTATTATTCCACTGAGACTCTTCACACACAGATGTTCCAGCTGGGGAAAGTAACACTGATTCACTATCCTCCTCTGACAGCGCTCAAACATCTTATCACACATACAGTCATGAGGAACTATTGCATTAGGGTTGTCACAGTGTCTGTTTGATGAAGCCCAAATTTTTTAAGTTGTAACAAAGGACTAGATCATTTCTGCCACCCTGACCACGCTGCTTTACGCATTTCTCAATGAGACCAGTAATACACTGTAGGCCTATATGTGATTCTTTTGCAAGAGGGGATCAACCAGGGGGTTCAGTCATTAACTGCACTCAGCTGTCATTAACACTTAAAATGAATCAACTGCAGATATGTTACAAAAGGATAAAGTGTTTGGTAGATTTCCAGTTAAGGGAATAAAACCCAAAGCTCTCTGAGAGAACTAAAAAAACCACTTTACAGAGTAGTGAAGAGACAGTAGTATCAAAACGTTAGTCTGTTTGCACAATTAAAGGCTGCAAATCAATCAGTGTTCTCCAGTTTTCTCCTTGGAAGTTTGCTGTCCTCTAACTGAGAAGCAACTGATTCAGATGCATATTGCCTAAAGATGCGCAGAGAGCTGTTTTTTACTGTAATGGCCACTCAGGTAGGAGAATGGCTTCTTCAGTTGTTCATTTTTTACGACACTTATAGGCTATTACTCTAAATTGCCAGTCTAATAGCAGCATTCAACTTCATCTTTGGGTGAGTCACAAAGACTATTGACAAAATGTCCTGTTATGTTTCAGTTTCAGTGAAATATGGAGAACTTAACATTAAACTGTTTAAGCTGCTCGACATCAAGTTTAAATGGGAAATTGTTTAACCAATATGTTCACAAAGTGCAATTTATTTTTAATTAAATAAAGAGCAAGGTATAGCCAGGTTGCAATTATGCTTAGACTTTATGGTATTGATATAGCTAATCCTCAAGAGGAATGCACACCAGTAAATTAGGGAGAAATATACTTGAGAAGGTGTTCATTCTCTGGATTCACTCAGAAAGTTGCGGTAAAGTGTCGGCGACAGGACTGTGTTTTTCGATTAAGGTCATAAGAAAATGAAATCTATTTTAAATGCACCCAGCAATAAGAGTGACAGAGTCCTAGCATATTGAGAATAAACTGAGAGCTGCTGGGCCTGCCGTACACTGTGATTATACTCTATCTCTGTCCTGACATCAAAGAGAGGAGTGACGACCTGGAGTTTTAACCCTCCATTTCACTTCTTGCTGAGAAAAACTCTTCCCCAGACTGACTCACTCCATGGGCGTGGGCGATGAGTCTTCACTGTAGATCCGCTCTGATCCATATTAATGTCGAAAGCGTTTTCATCGCATACAGGATTATGCCTCACATTTTTGAAAATGTTAACCCTATAAAGTAACACATCACATCATGTAAAGTCTTACATAAAAGCCCTTAAAGATACACTGCATCACATGTACTGTATGCATGTTCACTTCTACGCTGCATGACGCTGTCATAGTTTGGTATTAGATGCATGCTGGGAACAGGCACTTTGTATTTATAAAAGTGTATTCAAACTGCACGACTATGTAGCAGCAACATTCCTCTGAATGACTTGCTAAGCTCAACACTTTGGCCTACAGTTTGGGGTTTTAAATAAGCAAACGTAACCGGTGCCCGTGTAGGCAGTTACTGGTGAATGGAAGTATGCCTCTTTCCCCCTCCTCGCTGTGACAAGATATTCTTAGATGAGAGGTGCTGTGCATATTTAATACATTATCACATCTACAATCTTAATTAACACAGAGGGAGGAAAAAGTATAGCGGCTAAGGAGGAGGGTAGTCATGTGATGTGTACAAGGGCGGGTTGTGCCTGATACCAATCTCTCATTCCGCTGTATCCTGCATCAGATAATGGTCAGGGTAGCCTCTAAATAGGTCAGTGCATGCATGGTGGAGATGAGGATATGCAGTTGAAGACCATACAGTGGAGTAGTAAAGCACGAAGGAACGAGCTGGTCCGATGAGGACCATGAGTCGGTAACGGTCACAGTTCAATGGGTTGCATGTGATGTCACTGATATCGCAATTTTACTCAATAATCACAGCTACAAGGCAGAGCCCACTCAGTTTAATCTTGTTAAGCCAAGTGTTTAAAGGCAGGGTTTAACTGCTCAGCAGTTACCTGTGCCAAATGTACCTGGCGGAAAACATGGACCCTTTTAGTAATTCAGCAGACCCTGATGGCCCTGATGATTATTGCTTTTGGCTGAGATTATACGAGAGACCCATTTAGGCTCTTGTAGATCTGGAGCTGTATGTTGTGATAAACATTTTTACATCCCAAATAATTGGTGTGATGCCGCAACAACACTTTTATTATAGCCATTAGCCATAAAATATTAGTTGAACTCGACCTTTGCATCACGGTACAGAACATTAATATTCTCTTAGGTTTCTCTGTATCAGTATCACATAACTTGTTTTTCACTATCAGCATATGGATCTTCAGATTTCTTTTTGCAACGAGAACGAAAAGCAAAAGTATAGTGTTCAGGCTGTGCCCTTTACTTCATGTGACTCTGAGCTGTAATGGCAGCGCAATATGTTTTGAATTCCACAATTTCCTCGCTTCTCATGGGCGCTGTTTAATGGCATTGAAGCTACTGGGGAGAGGCACAGATGCAAACGACTAATTTGTTGAGGTTACACAAGGTCTCTGAGGGGGATGAATGCCACGCAGAGATTAAATGATTCTGAGAGATGAGTGAGCAGTAACAGCCATATCTAACTTCCTGCCTCTAATGCGGCAGCATATGATTCATGCATAGACTCACGTTGCTGTAAAAATGTTGTAATGTTCAGGTAGGGGGAAACCCCATGTGTTGTGAAAAAAAATCTTAATTCCAATGGCAAAATGAATGAATACGTCTCATTGCCATTAATAGCTCACGCGCTTTTGCTGATACAGAGAGGGAGGACAAAATAAAGGAAACAACACGTGGGAAAAGACTTTAACAATGACGTAGCAGAATAATATAAAAAGCTGCACACTTTTCTCAGCGTTAAGAACTTTCAGTAGGTTCCTGAATCACTAAGTAATCACCGAACATGAATTTAAGAATTTAGGGATTTACGAAGCAAAGTTAACTCATGTCCATCATCAGTTAAAAAAAATGATGGCTTAAATTTAAAAAACATCCCTACAGTTCCACACTTCTATTTCGGCATTCTTCTGTTCTGTCCGTGCTCCAAACACTGGTAAAAATATTAAAATATATGTGTTGAGAGAACTATAGCGACATGACCAAATACAAGAAAGCCATGCAGCACTTCTGACATACATACACATTTCAGATAAGCATAATTGCTTGGAGGATCAGCTGGTCAAGGACCCCACCATGCACTTGAAATGGGTTGAGACCATTGCATATTTCCATATGTATATAGTAATCCCTTCTTGCTCCTGTTTTCTGTGCTGCGCCTCACTGTGCGCTGTCTAGCAAAGCAAAAGTGCCAAAAAATCCAATACCATGAAATCCTTTTACTTCAACTGTAACATACGTGTCGCGGCATTAATAAATGTTGTATGCTTGGACTGAAAAGCACAGATTAAAGTGTCTGGGTTTTTTTTTTTTCTTAGGAAGTCTTCCCTTTCCTTTCAGCGGATGGAAAAAAAATACCCAGCATGCTCCCAGAAGTCTCTGCAACATGACAGAACTGCTTCCCTGCTACATCTCATCTGTAAAGAAATCCCTCTCCGTGAGTGGGCTTAAGCATGTGTACACACGTATCAAGCAGAGACAGGTAATGATTCACAACACGCAACACAAAGCAAACAAACAAAAGTAAAATATGGTGTGAAGTTATGGAGGTGTCATAGCTGCACACATATGTTGTAGCTCTACATAAAGAAAAGAAATGACAGAGTGGGTGGTAATATAATGAACCAAATTTGTAACTACTTTCGGTTCCCTCTCAGAGATGTGGCCGTAGGCATATATCCGCTGGAGTGAGTCATCTGTATTTTGACATACCTCCAGCCTGCAGCTCGCACTCAGATACACAGCCCTGCCTCAACGGCTGGCGACCCATTTGCCTGATGACTCAACAGTAGCAAATTTAGATAACACAACAATAACACTGTCAAGCTTTACTAACGGCCAATAACAGTAAAAGTAACACACACAAAGCATAATAATGGAATTCTCAACTTATACCGGCTACACTGTTCAATCATCGTGTCAACCATAGAGATTCTGACCACATACATCTCTTTCGTGTCACTCATATATTTTTGTTTTCTTGTATATCATATGAAGCTGTAACTCTGTACTCTGTTGCTAGTGTTATTTCTAAGCTTTATTTAACTAAATTAAAGCTTGTTTATTCATCAGAAATTAGCTTTATTGGGTTAAATAAAGCTGTTTACTGATGTTAAAAAACACCTGCCTCAGATTACAAGCGATAAACATCTCTGACTGAAATTACCAGCATGTTATATTTGTTAACCGTAGAAAAACAATTGGTATTTGTAGGTCAAACCGTTGCCAAATCTTCGCCACTAGGTCACATCCATCAGGAATTCTGGGCATTGCAAAACATATTACAGCTGACAGCTGGCACATTAGCTCCGGTTTGATTGTGGCCATATGGCCAGTGGTGAGGAGCTGCCATGACCCGCAACACCCCTGGTAAAATTCCCATTACAGAATGTTCTTCAGAAAGCCAACATCTACAAAAACATGATGGTCCTGCAGTGACCATTACTGCCTGCCAAGCAGCTGACTACGGTTTATCAGGTATATTTAAAGGCATGGTGCACCTGCAAAATGAATCGCTGAAGCAGAGACAAAGTGTTTTGTTTAAGCCAAAGCAGCGCTTCTCGCTGTCGGAGTGAATGTCATTAATTGTAACTCAGCCACTCCACAGTTCACTCGCACTCAGGACTGTACATCAGGACAATGGTTATGGTAAACAAACAAGTGGACATGGATGGGCCTTTATACAGCCAATACTGTTGAATAATCCATCCTAGGAGTTTCTTCTCATAACATCTCGACTTGCAGTGCGACCTCATTTTAACCACCTTCAGGCGTTTCATGATAAATACTCTAACCTCTGGGAACCGATATGACTTCTCCTAAACGTAACGCATCTGTAGTGCTCTGCTATGTTCTCTTCTATTATCTTTGTTAAACATGTGATCAAATCAAAAGTTACTTTACGGTAAATTACTTTGATGTGCAAAGGTTCACAACGACTTCCCTAAAAAAAAAAATCGATTAAATTTTTCTTTTCCTGTAGCTAACGTCAAATGACATCGTCAACACTTACGGCTTCACAGTAAAGGCCTATTAGTGCCTTCACATTAAAATGCATTCATCGCGAAT
This sequence comes from Gadopsis marmoratus, assembly GCA_036023855.1. Lineage (NCBI taxonomy): Eukaryota > Metazoa > Chordata > Actinopteri > Centrarchiformes > Percichthyidae > Gadopsis > Gadopsis marmoratus. The sequence continues at coordinate 899 of JAVQJF010030388.1, read as the reverse complement.
GCACATAGGATGTGATGAGTAGCAGCAGTAACTTCACTTAACAAAATTAGCTCTCTAAATGAGATATTTAAATATTTACTGTGGATTGGTCACATCTGGCCGATCCACTGAATAAAGTCAGTATCGAGGCCAGCACTGATTGGCTGGATCAGTTGAATCAATGGGTTTTGAGAGAGTGACTTTATATACAAGGGGGGGGAGAAAGAAACAGTGCAGTGCAAAAGGAAGGCTTGCTTGCTTGAGGGAACTTTAACAAGATGTATGGCAGTTGATGGACACTTTGGCAGTGGCAGCGATTGCCCCTGTGACCTTTCAGCAATGGGACAGTCGCTGTAACTGCAAAGCACTGTGGTGCTCTGACAAGTTGACAAGTGCTGATAGAGCATTGCATTGCATTGCATATTTTAGGCATTGAGCTAAAGTGTATCTACAACAAAAAGCAATAAGCGAGCCAGGAGCCGTTCAGCGTCTTAATCAAGGATGCTTCCACATCACAGAGGGTTTCAGTTCTGTGATGCTCTGATAATACAACAGGCTTGTTAACCATTTCCACGGGGATGTAGGTGAGTTGAACTCGTATGAGCAGTCCATATGCCTGACGGTTTAATAGACAGTCACATAAACAACAACAATCAATCCAAAAGGCACGCAGTCTTATAAGTAGACTGCAAGAAGATGCGTGCTGACATATTATAGCCAGCAGCATAAAAAATACAATGACAAAATGAGCTGAGAGCACACTGCTCATGGTGCGCTATATGATGTTTTCTTAACAGGTACGGGCCCTGCGATTGACTGGCGACCAGTCCAGGGTGTTTCCCTGCCTCTCGCCCAAATGTTAGCTGGGATAGGCTCCAGCCCCCCCCTGCGACCCTTCGGGATAAGCAGTATGGATAATG
>JAVQJF010030379.1:0-23149 GCA_036023855.1 Gadopsis marmoratus | reverse complement strand
CGGGCACGTCCAACCGGTAAGAGACCCCGGGGTAGACCCAGAACGCGCTGGGGGGATTATATATCCCAACTGGCCTGGGAACGCCTTGGGGTCCCCCGGGATGAGCTAGAAAGCGTTGCTGACGAGAGGGACGTGTGGATAACCCTGCTTAGCCTGTTGCCTCCGCGACCCGGCCCCGGATAAGCGGTGGAAAATGGATGGATGGATGGATATATATGTTTTTTATAAAAAAATTATGGTTAGGGTTAATTGCGAAAACTTTTGACCACAATCACAAAAGGTACATCCTCTCAAGGATAAAGAAAAGGAAATTCAGCTGTCCTGTTGTTCAGGTGTTTCAGTGTGAATGAGATCTTTATAATACATCAATTGGCATTGTGAAAATTATCCGAATTAGTGTGGGCATATTCTTAATGCATTTCTGCTCTCAGGATATAGTTTATAAATGCACAAAAAGCGAAAAAAAAATTGGGTTATTTTGGGTTATGTTCAGGACACTAAGTACCTTCTACGTTTTTAGCCTTTGGTCCAAGCATCAAAACACAATTATCACAGATCGTCATTAGTTTACTGCAGAGGCTCGTCCATTCAGAGCTCTTCTCAACCACCACATCATCACGTTTTTTTAGGGCATGACAAACCCTGCATTGTAACTGCCAACAAACCCAAATAACTAATGAGGCAAAAAGTCTCCCCAGACTGCAGTCAAAGCTTTCAGAGAGGAATCAAACACTTCAGGGTGCCAAAATCACAGCAAAGAACTCTCAAAGGTTGGAGAAAATTGGACATTTAGTCTGTCAGTGCTCACTCAACACACATTCACTTTCCAAACACACACACAAAACTAAAACATACACCACAAACTCATCCAGAGCAGAGCCAAGGATAAATGAGGCCAATGAAATTAAAATGTTTAGAGGCAAGGACTGAAAGGCGTGTTTGTTCGTGTGAGAGAATCCCAGCAGTGATGCTTTCTGCAGGGAAAAGACTGACATGAAAAATGAGCAACAAAGACGACAAGCCAAGTGCTGTCTGGCTCTTGAGTGGAAAGACCTGGCCTATGATGAATATATGTGAGAGAGGGCGCGTGTGTGTGTGAGAGCGTGTGAGAGAGAGAAACAGAGAGACAGAGAGAGGATAGTGTAGATTTAACTGGGAGCATCAAAACAGTCGCATAAAAGTACATATAAAAGTAGTAACACCAAACCTGTGCACAAATAAAAAATCTGTTACTTTACAAGTTGATTCCAAACCTGAGTTTCTACAATGAAGGCAGCAGAAGTATTTTTGTCTTATAAACAATTGAAACCAATTAACAGCCATTAATGTTCTTTCAGTCAGAGCTATAATGTGCTAAGTATGAAAAGCGTGAAGCAGTACATGTTTTGATTTCATCCTAAATTTGAGTATAAAGTAACACTAACGGCTGCATTGTAAGAAGTTTGTTTCACCATCTGTACTTGCGCTGCAAATTAAGTAAGTTGACTAATACATTGTCATAAAACATCGGTGCACAGAGAGCGACATTTCTCTTGGTGCATCATTTGTGTCAAAGTGGAGAGAAAGAAACTACAGACTAGTGACAGAAATTAAGAAACTCACAACAAACTGCTTACCAAAAAAAAAAGGAAGTAACGCATGTAACTAACTGTCCATCTAAATTCACTTCAGTATTGCATGAAGCAAAAATTATTTATTGATTGAAGCTGGTTGTATCACACATAAATATGGTTATATGTAATAACAACATCAATAACAGTGTCTGGGAAACGCCCATCTTGGTGTAAACGACCCTGAAGTTTCTGTTAAAAGCAACCACAGCGACACTTACCATCTTAAGTAAATTAAGCCGAAATACTTACCCTCGTATATTCTAAATAACAATAACTGTTCTGCACAAAACTGAGCTTGTGTGGCAGTGTCATCCAGAAGTTAAGGGGATGTAGTCTGTCACAGAATATGTACTCAAATCAATAAACAAAAATGCAAATCATTGTGCTATACTGTAATATTTAAAGCTAAATAAAGGATAGTTTGAGGTTTCTGGTTTAAAATCTATGGACAAAACTGCATTAAAAATTGTGTTATGGGTCAACTGTAGCATTAATAAAGGCACAAAGACAGACAAGAGAGCAGAAATGAGAGAGACCGACAGAGAAATACAGAAACGTACAGACGGTCCAAGCCAGAATCACAGACACTATTATTTTAGCCAGTAGCGATCGTAAAGGAAGACCTTTTGAAGAGCAGTCCAATAAAAAGAGATTTTATCCAGATGGAGCCTGCTGAGGAGACAGCCGTGTTCTCCTCATCACAATTAGCACAGAGGGTAACATTCAAGACCACAATGTCATATTAAACAGACATAATTACATTAACATGGGAGCTTCCCAGAACTCCCCAGCCTTCACAAACACATGAAAAACGCATTGACTTTAACCGCAAACAATAATATCGATGAACTGTAACTTTAGTAAGGAGAAGACAGATTAGGCTACTGTACCGCTGGACGGGTGTGAGTCACCGACTGAAAAAGAGAAAAAACATACATTTTTACAGGCCAGTACGGCACAGTCTGCCTCAAAAGGCAAAATTTAAACAGATCAAATAAACTGGTGTTTCCAATAAGTGAAGAATTTTTTTATTTTTTTTGCAAGAGCCATGACCAAAGAATGAATCAGCAACTATTTTGATAATTGATTAATCGTCAACTTCCCAAATGTGAGGATAAGCTTCTTTTGTTTGTCTTATGATGTGTGTGTGTGTGTGTGTGTGTGTGTGTGTGTGTGAGAACAATACACACTGGATAAAAGATGACCCAAATACAAAAGTCTTATCCCACCGATTGTCTGGGAGAACTCAAACAAGAGGAATGACTGGATAACAAATTCGGTAGTTATTAGAGAAGAGAGAACAACTATCCAATCCCACCCAACACTGGGGCCCACTCAGCAAATAACACTCTCCATATGTCCCATTATGCTTTGGTCCACACACACACGTGTAGATCATAGGCCTTCAATTAGTCCCATTACATGCACTTGTCAGTGAACACTGTCAGCCAGCCAAGAGTCAATAGATTCATAAGTTTTAATGAGGAATACAATGTTAACAAGCTGTACAAACATAGGGTAATATAATGGTACCCTATTATTGGGCAGACTAAATTGTAACATTATAACAAACACATAATGATAGACTAGATTGGCAAACTGTTAGATTAGTAGATGTTAATTAGAAAGTTGTCACGCCCTATATATTTAACCTGCCAGTATACGTTGCTCATCCTCAACCTCCAGGTTATCCCACCTTTCAAAACGACCCACCTTGCCAATTGCTATTGTACTAAGGGCTAGGTGCAAGATTTAAGTAACTTATACCTACGTTGGAATTATTTCAGCTGGTGCAACCCTTAAAAAGTTAGGTCAGAGATTACGTGCTACTAAGTTAGACATTCCCTTCTAACTAGGACACGGTTGAGCTTACACATAGCTGGTGCAACCCCGTGCTGATATTTAGTTTTTCAACAGATTCAAATTCAGCATGAATCACCTTTGAGCCTGCGCTTAATTGTCCCTCAGTTTCTCTCTGGGAGAAGGAAAATGCCAGGAATGCTGGGATAACAAATCCAGTAGTCATCAGAGAACAGAGAACTATCCAATACCAACGCACACTGGAACCCAGTCAGCCAGTAATACTCTCCATATGTCTCATACTGGTTTAGTCCAAACCGTCATGTCTCAGTTGACAGTCTAATCAGAGTTGGTCTCTTGTCCAGTACCAACAGGCAGACACTGACACAACAACACATGGCCAAGACAATGAAAAAATAAAAGATTTGATCAGAAGGAACAAAAGTACTTGTTTTACTTGCCAAACTCTCTATAGTTGCAATTCCACTATGTCCATGTGTTTCCCGGATGACATGCATTCACTTAGCTAGTTTTGTAACCTGGTTATCAGTTTGTTACTTGGAAGTTCCATCAGAAGGTGGTGAATCTAAATATTGGCTAAGTGGTGTGACATTTCAATTTTGTTATGCATATAAGTCTCAACTTGGTAAACATGCAATAACCTGGCCAAGTTGTATGACTACTTGGAACTACTGACTGGCCCTGTATTTATCAAGCGTCTTTGAATCTGTCCTATAGGGATAACATTAAACTAAGGCCAAAACCAATCCTACCTCAGAGTAGGACTGACAAATGTTTAACACTGACCTTCAGAGTGGAAGGATTTCTCCTGGGAGACACTGAGATGTAGCTGTGTTACCGCACTCAGCCACAAAGTAGAAATTCTGATACGGTACTGTAGTTTTCTGACAGTTGCTGTTTGAAATATTACACCGTGGTACAATCTGAAACTGTAATTTGTTTATACATAGGCTTTAAATGTATAGGCAAATAAATGGTCGCGGTGATATGTGAAAGACTGTAAAAATTAATATATCACTTTAATCTCATAATGATATTTATCAATAAGACATTTATAAAATAAGTAAAGACTGGCTGCATCGTGCAAATATTGTGCAGCAATTATGTCTCAGCTACCAACAGGTTAGGATACCTTTGGAGTTCTCCTTAATATCAGAAGAGATAGTAGTCATTTCCCTAGTTAAGAAACTTGATAAAATGTTTTCCTAAAAGTAGTACACAATATTCAGCACTCCGAGAACTACTGGCCAGTTAGGATGGATCTGCTCACCATCAGATGCTTGATAAATATGGGCTCTGAATTCCAACGCACCTGGAAGATACCTTTTACCTAACATAAAACAATATACATCAGAAAAATACAGCTCCACATAAGAGGTGATTTTCATGTTTTTTTATTCAACTACCTCTCTGTCCTGTCTGTCTGATGCCACAAGGGACCAGTCAATGTTTTTGTTGCCTTCAGTATAAAGGAGGGTTCAATTGTTATTACCTCTGCCCAGCACAAGTGGGTGGTGGGGGTTAATGACTGTTCTCTGCTCACACAAACATACTATCATCCTGGAAAAATGATAGTGAGAGCCTATTTACCAGTGTGTACTCTACATAAAGCATCTGTACTCTACATAAAGCATCTATACTCTACATAAAACATGCCGAGGGATCTGCTTAAACACTTTGAAAGATCTTTAGAGGTGGATACATGGTGTTTACATGCATTTATCACAATCCACCCATGCAGCTTAAAAGATGTCGATGACAAATGAAAGTTTATTCCGACGCTGTAGGTACCCTGGCCTCCTTTACATCACAAAGTAACCCTGAGTCTTTCAAACATCATTTTCCAAATTGAATTTGCTGTTGGAAATTAGATTTCAGCATCTAAGAATGTACGGTCCTTTAGGTCTATGAACCAAGTGCTTCTTTCTGTCCCTGCCACCCATCCCACTCACCCCAGTGGTACCTACTGAAAGACCTTCCACCCTGGGTGCTGAGGTGTTTTGTTGGAATAGAGAGCTGACTGTAAACCTCATGCTGTGATAAGAGCTTCCAGGCTTAGAGAACCACGAGGAACACTTTACAGTAAAAAGTCAGCAGTTACAGCAGACCCTGAGATGTCCACAGCATGACAAGAACCAAAGATCCAGTTTAATTCACCACAGCTGAATTCAATGGCTCTTGATGAAGTCTGAGGCGAATAAACCAGAGGAGAACAGAGCTTGATCTGTACTCTGAGATTGCAAGTCCTCCCTTTGAACTGCACAGAATAAAAAAAAGTCTAATATTCCTGAAGGCAAATGGATATCTTGAACTGAGCATGTAATAAAAACAAAACAGGAAAGAGTACACATTCAACTCAGCATGTGGTTTTTCTTCCAAATTCAAACAAGGACAACATTCTGGCATGGGATCACTGTCATATCAAATTTATTGGGAGGTAATTCAAAGCATTCTCCAGGTCCAGGACATCAACTCTTGCACCTACACTAGTTTGCACCTAACAGCAATGTATTTGTACAGCAAATACAGCAACAAACTTTAAATCCCGGCCATCCTCCCTATGCATCCCCAACATCTGTTCTGCATCTGCCTCTGACAACAGGAAACATACATAGACAGTAGGCATACTGCAGTTTCCAGCAGCAGCTCTACAGTACTCTTCAACACAGCTTCAGTGATACAACACACGTCAAGCAAATAGGAAGGGGCCTTTGGAAATACCTACTAAATCACAGCCTGTGACTGATGTGATGGAATGCTGCTCATTTTTAATGAGCGAGGATGTCAAAAACACAAAAATATTGCCAATATTACAAGAAAATCAGTCTAATAAAGATATGATGTGGAAGAGGCCATTCAAATGTGTAGAAAACCGCTAAAGCCTTTGTCTTTAATCCCTGAGCTCTGGAAGAAAATACAAATGTTGTAGAAATTAATAACTAACCTGTTGTTTCTAAGACTAAAGTGGTGGTCTCCTTGTGCGGCGGCTGCAGTTGTTCTGTTTTAATCATCAGGTTGTCCTCAGATCCTCTGGGACTGAATTCCAAGGCTGAATGCCAGTATTTTAACCAAAGCTCGGCATGAGGAAAAACACTCAAATCTACAGAAAATTGGAAATCAGAATTTTTCTCCTGCACAGGAATTTAACTTCCAAAGGATTATAGGAAAAACATAATACACCTACAGTAATACAGACCTAAGAGCTCATTTCTTTTAACATTGTAAAACAGGCAACTCAACAGTTGGAACAACTTGTGCAACATCGCTCAAGGGAATGACTTATGTTTAAAAGGAGTAATATCACTGTGAAAACTAAAGATAAAAGATGAGTCATACGAGCAGTGAGTGAGTCAGTATCAGTGGGTCTTAAATTTTCACCAATTTTCAACACTGTCCCAGCAAACAATCAACATCTCGTGAATGTACAGATTATCTCCATTTCATGTCAGTCAGTCAGTCACTCTTGGAAGCCATATACATGTCCAGGACATGTTCAATATCTGCATGTCCAGCCAAGACCACTTCTGATAAAGAAATGCTAAATGTTAGTAGACATTCGGAACTGGCTCAACTGCTTGCACAAGCAGTGCTCCCACTGTTTGGCATTTATTTCACCTTTATATTCCCGGTCTGTGCAGGATTTTGTTTCCCAGCACACATGGTGCACAGGTGGGAGGAGAGGCACAAACAGGTAGAGGGTTCATCCAAATATGGCAACGTGATGAGAGCTGTTGGTATCTTGGTAGAAACTGGGTCTTAGACATTGTGCTTCCACATGTCTACACTGACACTTAGACACGTGGGCAGGAGAAGCCAGATCAAACCTCCATCGGTGGAATAATGGACAACCCACTCTAATTCCTGAGCCACAGCCTTTGATGGTTTCCTACAATGTTTTGTAAAGTGCGCTATGCTTTGTGTAATGTCACATGTAACACTCATTACATAACAAGTTTCGGAGCTGAAATAAAAAACCTCACTGTCAGGTCTGCAGCTGCTGGTGACAGCCTACAGCAAGCAGGTGGCTATGTCAAAATACACAGCTCTCAGCGGTGGATTAATACATCATGTCAGTTGTCAGCCAGACCCATGCAGACCAAGGCTGGTTAACACTTAGCCAGGTGGTCCACTGTGTCAAAAGCTGCTTTGCAGTAAAATGGGCGTCTGTGTGTAGAGTAAATTCACTGACGTACATTGTTTTGTCTAGACTGGCTTCAGCCTGCCGTTACGTATTGCTCGCTTACACCCGTCACCCTAAAACCCAGCTCACCGTCACGTCGACCGCAGCTGTCAGAAGAAATAAGCCAGAAAAAAGTTTATCATTATAATGATTGTATTTACATGAGAGAAAAGTGGTGGGTTTGGAGCAGGCAGCTTCAAGGATTACAACAACAACACAAGTTAACTGGTGTAACCAGTTTGTTGAAAATTAGTATTTTAAGACTTAACCCCCCCCCGACAATGGACAGAAGTATTTTCATAGTATCATTTTCTTGTGTGGCGTTTCTTGTTATCTGCACCAAGGGTCTAAGGATAGAGGGTGTTATACGTTGTAGAGACTAAAGCCCTCTGGGAAAAACTTGTGATTTTAAGCTGTATAAATAATAACTGACTTGATAGGAAAGTAGAAAAGTGTGGAACAAAACCATCAAGAATACCAGAAACACTGACACAGTACTTGGATGTTACACAAAATGCACTGCTAAGTCTGCTCTTTCACCAAAGATAAGACAATTATTATTCCTTGCTACTGGAATAATGCACAGATAAAATAATGGGATCAAAAAGAATAATGTTCATCAGTTAATTACAGTATGACTAGATAAAGATTTTGGATTTCCGGATTAGACTGTGGGAGTGAGTGGCTAGTTGAATTTCAGATTAGATGTCATTGGTTGTTGAAGCTATTGTTAATTATACAATATTCAGACAACTGATTGATTGAAAGTTGCCATGTGCATCTCAGAGGTCTATTAAGTTAACTGCTAATGCAAACAGAACATTTCATTGCTGCTGCTTCACATTAAATGCATTCAACTGGCGAAACACAGGGTGGATTTTATTGTGAAGCAGTCTCAGAAAAATGCAATGTACTAATCACAGAGGTTAGCACCGACTGCAATCATTCATCAACCATGCGCCCATAAAACGAGACTCTGTCCTTTTTGGCATTTTCTTTTTACAGCGGATCAGTTTCAAATATTGCAAGGAGTGAAGGAAAAAGAGCAGCCACAGTGAGGTGTTAGGTGAAGAGTTGCAGGTGACAGGCTGCATACCTGCAACTCCTCAGCAAGGTAACCAGCTTCTGTTATTGTGCTCTGCTGTTGTATAGAAAACCACTCGTGAGATAAGACAAGATACACACTCCTGGGCGCCCCAGTAGCTTACCTGGTAGAGTGCATATCATATACTAAGACTGAGTCCTAAACGCAGTAACAGCCTGTGTTCAACTCCAGCCCGCGACCTTTGCTGCATGTCGCTTTCTTTCCCGCCATTCCCGTCTCTCTTCACTGTGTCACTATATAATAAAGGCAAATATGCCCCAGTTCAACGCTTCCTCTGATAGACATCTGCCAGTTGTAACCCACAAAGAAGGGCAGTAATGCACCAAAAAAAATGCAGTGAAGAAGAGGACTGCAAGTTAGTAAATATAAATGTAAACAATGCAGGATTTAAAATATTCCAAGAATTGGCTTTGGTAATGTTTTATGAGGAAGGAAATGCCTTCAGCATGTTTGTTAGACCTCAAAGATACACACAATGTGCTCTGGTGAGAAACACTGAACGTAAACCTCACTTTTTTGTTTACAAGTAAACTCCACAGGGAACCTGGGGAGCACAAATGTAACAATTTGTATTCCTGATTTGGCATCTCAACTGACTGGACCAAGTTAGACCAAGTGTGTCTGATGAAGTTCTCTCTTGTCCAGATCTCTCCGTAGAGTCTTTGTTGTTCCTCATTTATCCATCTGCAATCTCATTTAAATTTAGCACTTTTCTTTAATTTCCTTGCCTTTCCTATGCAAATTGCAGCAAACACAAGGAAGGCAAATTGTTTTTAATATAAAGCATGTCCATTGGAATTTTAGTACAAAAACAAGAATTTTCAACTTTCAAGTAAAAAAAAAAATAAAAAGGTTTACTCAAGTTCCCAAACACACTAAGAGAGTCAATGTGACACGAATAATGTGCATTTAGTGTGTTGTTGTGGGTGGCTTCCCCATGGACTTGCTTTATTGTGCAGTAGAACACCAGTGAAACCACCCTGACAGTCCAAACTCTGGTATAGATAATTAGTGACAGCAAAAACATTCTCCAGTTGCTGGCCCTATTCCCAGAGTCATAAAAGTTTAAAGGTGTTCATAATTGCTAACACACCTGTAACAGTCTGGGCTCATGTTCCTTGGATGTTTATATCTGGGCCCCCTTCTTTTTCCTCTCCTCTTGAACGCTGAAATAGTCATATGTTTTCTATTTAACTGTTTTGCTGTTAAACGTTAGTCTTTGCCTGTTTATAGAGAAGTACTGGCTCTTGTCATTTTTTTTCTCCCTTTAATTTCACCATGTCTAGGGACAATACCAAAAAAAGTGCAATTCTTAAGAACTGCTCTGGGGAAGCCCAACATCTCTCTGGTTTGACAACCAAGGTTGAAATCAACCCAAGAACAGCTGGACCTCAACAGCTGTTGAATAGACTGAGTGAAATGAGTGTTTTAATTTCTGTTACTGAGAATCCCTTGGCCTTTTTGTTTTGGAAACTTCTCCCATACTTTTTTTTTTGCCATTTTCCAGTAATTCTGCTGTTGATTCATTGCTGGGGTTTTTTGTGTTTATCATATTAGCAGTTATTTATTGATGTATTTATTGCCTGTACAACACTTCACAACTGTTTCAAAAGGTGTGGCTGTAGAGGTCTGATACATATTAAACCGTAGAGATACTTAGATTAAAGCGATGGCCAGCTGAGATATGAATGTTCTCACAATATCCTCCAGTGATCATTGTTCTAGTTATAGTTCACTCAGACCACTGAGAACCTGTTCACCTTTATCCATCATCTTCAGGAGCATTTTAATTCTGTTAATCAACCAATTAATTCAACTACGATATTTCAGAAGTAGCTAATTTTTATGACCTTTAGCAACTCACTCTCAATCTAAAGGGGGCCAATACACTGTTTAACGGCAGAGTACCATGACCTCAGACTCGGTACAGATTCTCACACTTTGCTGCAAATTACAGCTGTATGCACCGACGGTCATGTTCAACTTTGGGGTATTCTTCATGAGGGAGGGTTAAAATGTGCTGGGAGATCGACGGGAGCATTGCTGCAGTGTCAGCAGTAATGCAGTAATGACCATTGTGGTGAAGATGGAACTGGACCTGGAGGTGAAGCTACAGTCAATCTACAATCCAACCATCACCTGTGGTCATGAGCTCTGGGTAGTGCCCTAAAGAGTGAGAAGGCTGAAACTTTTAGAAATGACTTAACTATTTACATGCATTAGCATTTTGACCTTTTATTTCAGCAAATATCACGTGTCCTGCCACATCATGGACAATTTTAATCTGCTTTTCTTTTAGGCATTGGTGATGATGATGACAGACCTAAATGTGACTAAAAACAATGCAGATGAAAAATCTCAAGACAGATGATAGACTGTAGTGTGCATGCTCCGATCAATTCTGACATATTAAGGATAATTGAGGAAGATTATGAACACAACCAGCAACTCCAAGAAAAATCTGATTTTGAATAAAATTTGACTTAATGTGACTGATTAAGGGGTGCTGACAATGGTAAATTCTGTCTGTCTCCACATCACTATTTCACAGTTAATCACCCATTCCACTAATTAAAATGAATACAAAGAATATCACACTGTTGGTGTGCTACCTGTAGAAATATGTAAGATTACCAAATAAAATTTTCATATCAGAAAGCAGAATATAAAGTCAGGAACGTTCAAAGATGAGAAGCATTTGAACTTTTGAACGAAATTCTCATTCAAGACATCTCAACATCAGGAAGGAAGCAATAAGGAAACCAAATGCTGCTGCTGGAGGGACTGCCCTGGCTCCAGTCTCACGAATAGAGTCCTCAGTGGGTTTAGATAAAGCACCTTATGTCAGAAGCACATCATAAATCACTTTTATTTGAACAGGGCACTCATTTAAAAATAAGCTTCATGTACAGTGAAACATGTGTTAGGCCATATCTCCATTCCTGAAAGCTTCAATAGTCAGTCTCGTCAGTGGAAAATATGTAAACTCATAAGACAACTGCAAGGTGGATGAAGAGACACTTCCAATCTGTACATAATGCCTATTCATATTACTTCATGCTCATGACCACAGTAAGGAACTGGCTCCTGGATACTACTGCTGTAATTTCACATAGAGATGGGTAACAAATTAATGTAAACCGGGAAAAAGTGTTAGTAAGTTGTTGTTCCACTATGAGCCTTCACAACAGCTTCAGTGCTCCTTGTCCTAGATTCTCCAGGTTTGAGAAACTCTACTGGATGAAACATCATTCTTCCAAAAGAGTTTTGATGATGGTGGTGGAGAGTGCTACCTGACGAAAACCTGTTCAACCACCTAAAGAGCCGTTAAAATTGAGTAAAGGCCCACCTGAACCTCCTATAGGACCACACAAACCACTTTAAGGACCCCCTAAAATCTCCTCAGTGGCCATCAAAACTTCACCAAGTATCCCAGACCTTCTTCAATTACCTCTAAAACATATTCCCTCATTTGTTGTTTAGATGATATGGTTGGAGAGCTCTGCCTAGCACAATGCTACAAAATCTCCATAGGTGTTCAACCACCTAAGGACCTCTAAAATCTCCTGAAGGCCTACCAGAACCTCCTAAAGGGACACTAAAACACCTCAGTAGCCATTAGAACATCCTTAAGCCCATTACAATCACCTTGATGCCCACTAGAACCTCTTATATGACCACTAGCAGTTCTTAAAAAACCCTAAACTAGATTCTTATTGTTGTGAGATATTAAATATAATAATACATAAAGACGGAACAAAAAATAGAAACACACTCAACCGATCTGCCACAGCTCAAACTGAATACCTACCGTCTCAAAATTCTAAGAGACCTAGAAATTAATAAAAAAAAAAACTTTATGCTGATCCATGGGAATCATACAAATTAAATCACTTGGATGAAACTTGTCCAGTAGCACACAGTCTGTGCACTTACGATTTGTCTATATAACCATGTATGCCCATTACATTCAATTGTACTGTCCTCACTTTAATGGAAAAACCATCTTTTTTCCAAACAAGCTTAATTGGTTGATCATTTAAATGAGGTTAAAGCACTGAATAACATCAATCTAACCTGAAACATCAGTCACTGTGATAAGAATCATCTAAAAAGCAAGGCGGGTTTGCCTATTGGTCAATCCAAAATAATCACATACATTTTAGTCTATAATCAGTGTCTAACGGCTGCTAAATGTGTTGTCTGAGCAACGGCTGCTATAAAAACAGAGCCAATGAAGAGAGAAAAAAAACCAACCAATACCCATCCAGCCTAATGAAAGTTAGGTTGGTTATTGCGAGTCATTACTGAGTGGCCGGGCAGAGACCACAGACATTCCTCCTGACAAAACACACTCACACTGTGGTTGTCAACTTTCAATTTTTCAGCTTTCTCTGCAGTTTTTGCTGTGCATATTTTTTCCTGTGCAAATTTAAGCAACATTTGACAGAAACAAGGACACTTCATTCTCTCTTTGACTCTTGTCTTTTTCCACATGTGCTTCTTTTTGGTGTGTCTACCTTCTTCTGTACATCCTGTCTGTCTCTCTCATTGGTGGGTGGTCAGGGAAGGGTTAAGTGCTCTGCTCTATAAACTCTGCTTTAAGAGTCTGCTGGAAGCTACTGGTTCAGCCTTTAAATACAGTCATTTGACACATCCCAACAGGGGCTCGTAGCAGAGAGCAGCTGCTGACCCAAACTTAGGCTTTAAGGCGAGCTGGTGTGTCAGCATCACAGTGCTTTGGACAGCATGAAGGCTCTCTTATTCACCTGTATACTGGTGCCGTGGTTGGTGGCAGCTTCAGCTAGGAAGTTTGACCAGGACTCACAGCTGATACAGGGATCTCTACCTGGTAGGGCACTGAACGGATACTTCAGTGACCATTTGAAATCACAGAGGGCAAGGGTAAGAAATGTATTATTTATATCATGCTTCTCTGCCAAAATATATTCTATTCAATAACTCTGACAAATGCATTTATAAGATATGCTTTGAACATTTAAATGTACTAATATTTAACCTTTAACACATTTTCTGCAAGTAGTCCAATGTCCATAAGTAAACAGTTTTGATCAGTGGTTTGATTTTGCTGTTCACTTCCAGCATGACATGAGAAGATATTCCTTACACTTGGTGGTCACTGTTACGAAATATTTGAAAGTGACATGGATACATTTATAAACACAAATATGCAATATGTATAGAAGATACATGTATGTAGATGTATAGTTACAGTAAATATGAGCACAGAGACACACTGCCAAGATAACAGGGTAAGAAAAGATAAGAATGGGTGAAATAATTAAAACAAATGAAAAATGATAAAAGATCAGATACTATAAGGTAGTATTGTAATCGCCTGGGACAATTAGATCATCCTTAAAACTTGACTTCACCATCCTCCTTTAAGAGATAATAATTAATTCAGCTCAGTTTCCACACACACTCAAATACGCACACCTTGCTGTTCCTAACTTGTTCTTCCAACAAATAAACCAAAACCCTAAATCGACCACACTAACATTAACTAACCACACTAACCTCTTCAAGAAATATTTGGATGAACCAAAACCAAAGTCTGGTCTGGTTTGTCCTTTGGGAAATACTTGCAGGAAGTGAAAAACCCACAAACAACCCAAAGAACAAAAGGGGAAAAAAAATAAGTGTGAGCAAAAATGGCTATGAAATGTAACTGCAGTTTTAATGAGTAAAAACTTTACTTGGGACCAGCTGTTTTTCATACATGACTCTTGTCAGTGCCAGACCCTTCAGAGACAAGCCTCATGCCCTCTAGTGCTGCTACAATTAACCACAAACTTCATTTAGGCTAACTTTTAATCCAATGGAACATTCTATTTCCTCCCTTTGATTGGTTTGATGGCCAGTCAAGGGGCCTAAACCCAGGCCTTGATGATGGAGGATAAACTAACTAACCATTAGACCCGTGGTGATGTAAGATTCCAACTTTCATTAGCAGTTTGGTAACAGATTAGTGCCATTTTATCTTCTGGTTGAATGTTTGCAAAGATGCCTTTTGATTGCAACCTGCAGATAATCCCTCAGATTCATGAGCTTCAGTGGTGAATGGCTAATTGGTGATCTAAATTACCTAGCCACCACAGTTAAAAGATTTGAATTTGCCAGGAGCTACCTGCAGGCCTAAAACGCCAAAAAGCTAAAGGATGAAATGTATCACAACCTCCAAAGGTCAAAAGGCTTCTGGGGTCAGGGGCTAAGAATGCACAAAACAAAGTCCAGTCACTGTGACTACCAAGACACTTCTGTTGACCAGGTATGAGACATAAGCCATCAACTCAGGCAATGGAAATCAAAAACTCTATATTATAAAAAATATAAAATATAAAATAAAAAAGACATAATTTCTTCAACACTGCAGCTCACCAATAACTACAATCACGGACACTGCAGCATTTAAGGCTGTGGCCATTCGTCAGCTAATGGCCAGCGGTGCAACAAAATATCAACTGCTGCAGAAAGCTCTGCCAGCCAATAAATGCTGGGACTCAACATCAGATTGTTGATAATGAGGGCACTGAATGGAAAAGACCAACAGCAGAATTGTGTCACAAATCGCAGCCTCCTCATTCATTTCCGTCAGACCACTGTGTTGGCACAATCGCAGATGTAGAGGTTCTAGCCAAAGCTGCTTAGCAAAAAGGTTTTGAAACCTGACTAAAGATTTGCAGAAACATCATCCAACAATGCACGGCACCGGCCAATCTAATACATCCAAGCACACATTCCCGGTAGGTGACGTAACGCGAATAGTACCATGATCACCTAAAGATTGGGCAAACAGAGAATAAAGCGATTATCACCACGATAACTAGCCTAGACTGCAACAAAATTCTGGCTCATAGTATTATAAACTGCTTTACAGTCTTTTGGTGTTGATAAACTTTTTAACACATGGATCTTAAACTAAAACTGGACTGCATGCCTGGATCACATTTTCTCTTCTCACTTGTACTTGAAGCAACATGCCCACACCAAAAGACTCTTGTGTTGTTGTTTATATACACAGTGGTGTTTACAGCCTGCATGCCCACTTAGTTGAAATTTACTAGCCCCAAAAACTGTCTCTAACAGACTAAAGTTCTTCTTCTGCAATAATTATCATCACACATTCAGTTACCACCTTTACTGTTTACAATTCATTCATTTCAGAAAGACTTAATATCGCTACAATTACCATCAGTCTGTAAACAGTATTCTCCAAATAAAACTCAGGATTTATCCTGGTGTACATGCCTGTGGCTGTGAGAGAAAAGTGCCAAACTGTTAGTGTCTCATTTTATTCAGTTCAACAATTACATCAAACCTAATCAAATCCTGACCACCTTGTTTGACCACACTTGGTGAAGAACAGTCCATTTTGTATTTTGCCTCTCACATGCTGTTGTGTTAGCAAACAGACTACAGACCGAGTCAAGCACAATCCAGTACAGACATTTCTTCATTTGGTTTCTACCAAAAATGTGCAATGTGTTAGCATACATTTCCAGAACTGACCTCCTAACCCTGGCAGTGTCAATGTTTTGCTCTAGCCATTGAGCTGGCTGGTATATGAACAGGTCATGTTTTCTCCTGCAGAGGGCACTGCCTCTTGCTGATGAACCTGATGACAGCCCAATCGCAGAGGGAGGAGATGCCTCTGGTAAGAGAAAGATCTGTTTATCTCATGTAAACACACAATAAAATCTCATTTAAATTATATGGGAATTCTAAAACTGCTAGTGTATTGATTTGACATGCTTTGATTCAATCTGTTCATGGTTTGAAGGTCTAGGAAAGTTACTCAAATATAAGCTGCAGATTTAACAGAAGTTAAATCAGTTATAGAACCCAGAAACACATGTTGGAAAACAGCAATTGCAACAGCTCTGTTGGGTGCCTCTAAAGTGTGCTTGCCAACACCAACATGGGTACCTGTTCCTTTAGGTTCTGGGGTGAAATTGGAATAAGCTATTTTTGCATGTTAAATGGGGGGAGCCTCCACAATTTAAAAAAAGAGGGTCAAATTATACCTTATAGAAAACTTTGAAGTATAAGATAGTCATTCTAGTTATTATCAATTCAAATCAAGTCAAATGCTTTCATAGAGTGTTGATCAAAGTCTTTACGAAGAGATTTGAAAACCAATTAAATAACTGAACAAAAATAAATAAATAGTTATTTACCTAACAGACCAAATTAAACCAATTTTGCAGTTATAATAATAATTAACGGAACTGCAAAGCAATTGTAAAAAAGGTGGGTCTTTAGCCAGGATTTAAAAGTGATGATAGATTAGACAGCGAGGGGTAAACTCTTCGTCAGTCTCGGAGAAACAATGTAAATTGCTCCTCGCTGTTCCGCACTGTGAAAGAAGAATAGGAAGTGAGGAGATTGGAGATGTAAACTGCTGCCAGTCCATGCATGCCTTTAAAAAACAAAAAATAAAAAGAATAAATTCTATTCTATACATTCACTGGTAACTCATGTAGAGAGGCCAGTACAGGGAAGATATAGTCTCTCTTCTTAGTACCAATAAGGAGACACGCTGCTAAATTTGAATTAGCTGCAGGTGAGCTAGGGATGACCGACTCTCGAATAACTGGAGTTACTACAGTTACTGGAGTTATGATGTAAAGTCATAAAAGCAGGTAAGATGGTTGCTTTTCATCAAAATAGTTTATTTTGTGCCATCAAACTACAAACTAGAAAAATGTGGGGTTGACTGAATTGTTTGGTATTCTGATGCATCATCTGAAGCAGATCTGATGAAGCAGACATCTTCTCAAATGTGAGGGTTTTATACTTTGTCTTATGTGATGAACGGAATGTCTTTGGGATTTTGTTGATTGGTCAGACAAAACAAGACATTTCAACACATCACCTTGGCCTTAACAGAATTGTATTTTGTGACAATTTATAGGCTAAATTAATTGAGATTCGAGTTGGATCAGTGGTTGAAATTAATGTAAAAACGACTGTAGAAGATTACTCTGCAGACGGTTTGATGTTTGTGTGGTGTCTCGGTGTTACAGATCTTCCCACCTGCCTGCTGTGTGTGTGTCTGACTGGTTCAGTGTACTGTGAAGAGGTCATTCCAGACATGACCAATGTTCCCACCCTGCCTAAAGAGACGGCCTACCTGTACGCCCGCTTCAACAAGATCAAAAAGATCAGCACCAAAGACTTTGCTGACATTGGTAAGTCTGGAAACAGTCTTCATCGCAACCTGTTGATTGCTCACCCAAGTTTGTCCAGCCATGTTGCCAAAGACTGAGAGTTGGCTTCATTATGGAAAATGTTGTAGCCAGTGTTTTTGAAGCTTGACCAAAACTTGGAACAAAAGGTCAGCATATCTTGGCCTCTGCTGCACAGATTTTGACAAAAAATTTTTTTTTCCATTTGTCTCTTGAGAGAGTCCCAATTTTATGAAAGTGCAAAAGTAAATCACTGGAGTACCCCCTTTAAGGGGAAGTATAGATGCATCATGTCATCAACAAATCAAGGAAAGTGTATGTTACTATTGCAATGAGTCATGATAGAGCAAAGTGCATCTAAAAACTGATAATCAAATGCGGAAACAATGAGGAAAGTCTCTTTGCAACACGTTAGAGCCTTTTCTCTTTTGTAAACAGTTTTTATGTAAATAGGGCAGCACTTGGTGAGAGCAAACGATGATCATGTCATCAGCGTAGAAATGGTAAGAGTAAGTAAACTGGGGAAAGCTAACATTTTAGGCAGCATTTAATTTCAAAATAAAGATATCTAGGTGCTTCTGACGTTCTGTTAGCTCACTGCTCATGAATGAGATACATGAACAGGTGTCAGTGTGCCCTTTTAGACACCCCGAGTGAGCTCTGACAGCAGAATTAAACATGACATATACACCAAAGGTTATCCGCTTCCGTTGATGGTTTATTCATGTTAGTTTCGGGTTCATAATATGCTTAGTCCTTTTTGCTACTGTTTTGTAATAAAATTCATTACAAAAAGAGTTAAGTCGCAATTTGTCAGATTCAACTAAACAGATGACATGGATATCAATGACATCATACATTCACTTCCTAGTAATTAATGAAAGCAGCATGTCTGTAATTGACTTTTTAATCTATTAACAGTGACTCTCAAGCGGATTGACCTGACGGGGAACCTGATCTCAGAGATTGAAGACGGGGCATTCTCCAAGCTAACCCTGCTGGAGGAATTGTCTCTGGCTGAGAACAGACTGGTTAAACTCCCTATGCTCCCTGCCAAACTCACATCCTTTAACGCCAACCACAACCTTCTCAAAACCAGGGGTGTCAAAGTTAACACCTTCAAGGTACACATCATCACCAACCTGACCCAAAGGATGGAGCAAATCAAGGCATTTTAAAAAAGATGAACAGAACTATTTGTCTATCATTAGTGAGTGTTCTTCAGAGAGGAAAAAAAAAAAAGGAACAAAAGCTTCAATGACATAGCCAAACTGACAGCGAGCCATGAGAGCTCTGCTTAACAATATAGGCTTTCCAAAATCCCATACCGGGTCCTATGAATATCTTCTCTAGGCAAACATAATACAACGTACTACAGGATACTATGAAGCAACAGTTTAAGTAACTTTACAACATATTACAGAAAACCATTACAGGAAAGTTTGTATGGAGCCTATTCTGTATTTTCTTTCTTCAGGGCTTTCAAACATTACATTAGTTAGTTCAATAGTTTAACATTTTGGGAGATACGCTTATTTTCCTTTTCCCCAAGAGACAAGAGGTTTGTGGTTTTAGGGGAGTTTCACATTGGAACTCTTTATTAACATTATATCCAGTTCTTCTGTGCAGCAGCTCCAGTTATAGCATGGATTGCCACTGGCAGTTGCTCAACAAGAGATAGCTGCAGCTCCTAACTCCCCCTCACTAGATTTCTGTTTGTGTATGCATTAAAGAAACAAGTTAACATTTTAATTAATGAGTCTCAGTGAGCCTTTATGCTTAGCTAACCACACCCTGACTCTAGCTTCATACTTAATGTACAGACATAAGATTGATATCAATCTTTTCAACTCACTCCCCAAAGGAAACAAAAAAGCATATTTTCCAAAATGTTAACAGATCCATTTAACTCATAGTCACAACTTTGCTATTTCCAAAGTATATCTGGTTTATAGTCAGGTATGCTGTAGATATTTGCAAATACACCTTCATTTCCCATGCAGTAATAGGACAACTAATAACTGTTGAATCTACTGGGTCACCGTGGTGTGAATTTGTTTCCGCAACAGAAAATGACCAAGCTGGCCACCCTGTTCCTGGCCAACAACCAGCTGGAAGCTGTTCCACACATCCCAGACAGTGTTAGGATCTTACATCTACAGGTTAGTATCTTTAACTGCTAAAATACACACAAATAAACACTTCAGAAAGTACTGGCACCCTCCAATTGCTGGACAAGTTGTTCTTTAATTTAAAATGGATAATATTAATTAATGTTTTGCTGCTAGAACTTACTAAATGAGATTTTATATTGCAGGGCACTTTTTTTTTTTTAACTGATCCTAAGGATTTTGACTCTACCAGCTACAATTTGATTCACTCTGTTGTATCTGTGTCTCTGCTGATACACTCTCAACACTGTTTCCATTTCCTCCAGAACAACAACATCACTGATGTCAACATAGACACCTTCTGCAGGTCCAATGACACCTACTACATACGGCCAAGCCTCAGTGAGGTCCGTATGGACGGCAACCCTGTGGTGCTGTCTAAGCACCCCGACAGCTTCACCTGTATGAAGGTACTGCCTGTCGGACGGTACCGTTGAGGAGGCAGAAAATTTACTGTAGCCCCTTTGTTGCTGATGGAGCAGTCCTCCCACATCAGAGTGCTGGGGGTATACCGTGACGTTGTAGATTTTGAGGTGCTGGTCCCATGGTGGAGATAAAGGTGTCAATGTTTTTACTTCAGCAATCCTACAAACAGCTTGTGACATTGTCAGGTCGAAATGAAACCATTCACTGGGCTGATGGTGTAGAATTGAGGAGTTTCTCTACTCCAGCCTTCGTCAGTTCTACTGACTGTAGTCAGTAGAAGTACCAGGCATTTAAACGTCTGCAGGAAGTTACATATTTGTTGAGTTGCTGAGAGTCATAGTAACATTAATTGGTGCATAACCACCCGAGAACGGGTGTGGAGGCCTCAATATGCTTCATAATAACTATTTTTTCTGACCATGTCTAAAAACAGTGTTTCTAGTAGCTGAATGAATATCCTCACTGAAAGGCAACTGTCCAGCACAGCTTTCAATTCTGCCATCAGAAAGGGGGTTTCATATGCTGTTAATAAACTTGATAAATGCTTAGTTTAAATCATACTGAAGCATTGACAATGGGACTTCAATTGACAGATGTATTATAAAATTTAGGCCACCTGTTCATAAGGCACCATAGGTGAGGTACATTCTGAATGTCCTTTCCACAGGTGATGTAATACCAGTAGAATTGATGTAACCCCTTGAATGAGTGAAGACGTTTCAACAACTCTACAACGACAGACCAATTTATTGTTTCATTTCGACCTGACGCTGTACATCCTGGATGAATGAAACTACATATGCTGCTTGTGATAGTGAACCAACACACACATGCATCCACAAGTCAATAGGCTTGCTTCTAACTTCCTGTAGCTATTAGTTTAAGACACAACAGGCCAATGTTCTCACACTTTTTGTGAAGTGAATTCTAAAACAAAAGCATTTTGTTACTATAACTATAAGTAGTAAAGAAAAACATTAAATTCAAGATAGAAGCATTTTGTACTGTACTGGTGTAAAAATTCAAATTTTGAGGTTTTACATTAAATTAACATTAAAATGTTTTAGAATACTACAACAAGAAAAATGTGGTTCTTTTAACAGACCCACGTGTTTTTCTAGCAAAGCCAGACAACAGTATTCACCGTGCCCATTGTGGTTCATCTGGAATTTCATTTGGACAGACATAATTGCAAGAATAAGTGACTGAAGTGCGGTTTTTGATTATGTATATTAATGCTGTTGCATGCTTCATTTTAAAATAAGAAAATTAGATTGTGAGATTTAGGCTGGCTTTGCAAATTTTTTTACTGCAAAAATAATTGAAGTTTTGAAAATAGAAGTTTTGTCTGACATACTGTCACCACTGAAATTAAATGTTAGTTTAAGAAACAGATGTTTTTAGATAAACCACAATCCATCTGTAGTTTTTGCAGTTAATATTTTATTGAGTCCTGATGACAGTAGGAGAGAAGATGATACAGTCTCTTCCAATCCAGATTAACGCATGACAAACAAAATAGCCTGTGAGCATTGTTAAAATTTCTCATTACATTCATTCTAAGTTGCTTTGAGATTTCTTGCTGGACAAACTATTGATCCCAGATGATTCAGACAGCTGATTAACATTAGATTGTCTTGGAATACCTGCAGGAATAGTCTGTAAATGCTTTTCTCATTGAGTGTTCTCTCAGAAAATGACTAAAAATGAACACAACACTGGGTTTTGCTCTGCCATTGTGTGAATTGATTTCACTTTTAGTGATTCCATTTAAAACGCCTCTAGATAAGGGCAACAGACCATGTAGATTAGTCCAACTGCAGGTTTTCTTACCCATTTTGTGACTTAGCTTAACTTTGTTTTTTAATTTATACACTCCAGTTGAAGTGAACTGGGGAACAATGCATCTATGAACTATAATATAATGTGAAAATTACTCCTTTAAATTTTGTCCGCTTTTAAAATGTTTTGCTTGTGTCCCTAACTCTTCCCTTCCAGTAATAAAAAACACTTTAGAAATTATTGCTGATGTGAATAAGACAGTGGTGTACAGGAAGATGTGTATGTGACATAATATTTTAATAAAGTTCAACTTTTTTAATTAAAATGCGTTTGAAATGTTTTTAATTTAGCCTAAAGTATAGGTACTGGCCTAATTGTGGCGGTGGCTCCGACAGTCCCACTTTAACTTCTTTAATGTTGACTTCACTGTCAACAATCAGCATCAGAAACTTGAAGGAAAACTCAAACAGCCCAAGCTAAGCAATCTGCATGGTCTCCCCGGAACACTGGCCTGTAGTTACATTTTTGAGGAGATGTACAGATGTCAGCTACATATCAATGGAGCCTACAAATGTACCTGCCATAGATGCACCATATCCCCTTAACACATAACTATACATTCATCTGCACAGCCCCTGAACAAAGAACAGCTATTCTCATGGTCAAAGTATAAAAACACAAGCCCACGTACAACTTAAAGATCCACATGTTATATCCCAAGCCCTGCTAGCAGCCCTTACATGTTGAAATGTTCATTACATCCCACTGTACTAAAGTTTTCAATTGAAAGTACATTACAAGATTCTGATAATGGCAGAGGTTGCTAAAGACTTTTAGTT
>JAVQJF010030378.1:0-15005 GCA_036023855.1 Gadopsis marmoratus | reverse complement strand
CAGAGTCCACTAGCAAGGCGGTGTATGCTTATTCTTGTTGATGAATAGCCTGCCTGTCTCCAAGGAATATTAGTGCAGATATTATTTTTTAATTTTTTAGGTTTTTTTTTTTTTGCAGCTCCATTGCAATATACTAAAATATATATATATATATATATATAAGAATCTCACAAATAGTATGCCTAAAATTAGCAGCTAGCAGCTAGCCAGCTCATTTCCAGATGCAGCCTCTCTGTTGTTAAACTGGTTCTATCTGAAAGGCTGGAGGCAGAGAAAGCAGGCTGTAAAACTCAGAGATAAGAAAGGATGGCGGGTCTCTCCTAGATGTCTGAGATAGTCTGGCATTTGGCTGAACTTCACATTTCATTCAGCCCCAACTTCATAAGCTTTGGCTGAAAGAGAAACCAGATAAATGTGAATGAGTCAATTTTATTTTCTAATCCTGTGTTCATCCATTTATCCTGTTATCTCATTCTCTCCCTCCTCCTGTCATCTTCTTTTTCTCATTCTTTCTTCCTGGCCAATGCTTTCTTTCATCCACTTTTCACCTCCTCTCTCTTGGTGACTATTTGTTCTCTCTTACTCTTTCCGTAGTCAGAGATGAGTTCTGCACAGAAGTATAAAGGGGTCCACTTTGGCAACATGACAGGGAGGAGAGGTGAGGTGACAGTGGACGAGGGACCAGGTCCAGGACAATATGACCCTGAGATGTGAGTATCGCATGTGATGGTACCGTTTTAAATGAGTATTTAGTACCCGCGGCATATGAACAGCAATGGTCTTTGATCGTCATGTCGTAACAGTGGCCTGGCAACACGTTAAAGCAATAGTTTGACATTTTGTAAAATACACTGCACTTTTTTGCTGAGTGTTAGATGAGAATGCTGGTTAGCTTAGCTTGAAAGACCGCTGGCCTGGCTCTGTTTCTGATTCTATGGGGGGTTACGTACGGGTCTATTTCTTGGCTCGGCGCCATTAGCCAGGCTCGCTCAGCTAACCAGCTGTTGGCTGTAGCCTTATATTTACCCTACAGACATGAGAATAGCATCGATATTCTCATCTAACTCTGGGGAAGAAAACAAATAAGTGTATTGCCAAAAATATCAAACTATTGCTATAAACTGTCACTTTCTCTTTTAAGATTAAATTAATTTAAACCATTTGGGGACAACTCCTTTAAAGGCTGATGTAGTACACTATTAGTTTATCAAACTAAATAATGGTTGGCGTTTAAGTTTACTATTGTAACTGCTGAAGTTGGCAGTACCTGAGGGACATTCCTAACTAAAGTATGTAGCATCATCTCATACTGAGACATTGATATTTGATTGAATTGGTTAGATAACCAATATCGATGCATGTATCTGGAATAAAAACCTTCATATATTCACACTTTGAAGCATGGATAGAGAGACAAATGGTTGGTTCAGAATCTTGGGAGTTCTTGAGCTCTTACAGAGATGTGTGCTGAACAGAGAATCTGTTCCTCCAATGTGAAATATTGCTGCGATCCAACAGCCAGGGAATTATGTTTGACATTTCTCACGTAACATTTCTATTGAGGGCCACGCGGAATGGGCATTACTAAGCACTTCTTCGTTGATGGGCACACACCCAGGTCACTGACTGACTGAGCTATAGAAGGGAAAGTGTACATGTGAGCAATCCTACTGTATACACATAGGTGTAGGCAGACATGCACACACTCACACAAAGATGTCTGTGATATACATGTCATTATTGGAATAATTTAAATATGATTAAAATGCTGTCTTTACTCCTGTTACAGTTGTTGACCGAGTAGCTATTCAAATTTTTCTTTTCTACCGTCACTCCTCCTTCTCTAGTTCATTCCTTCACTGTCTTGTCCTCTACTCCATCTGTCTTTGCTTTGTTTATCTCTTCCTCTTTACTTTTCCATTACACACCTCTACCTACTTTATTCTTTTCTACTTTGTACTTTTAAACAACTTTTCTCTCTCTCGCTCTTTATTTTGATATCTTCTGTGTTTGCCCGTGTCTTCTTTTCTCAAAGGCATTGTCATTGTCTCTGTCTCAGAAACGTAGAAACGCACTATGAGAATGTGAACCTTCAAAAGGAACAGAAAGGCAGAGCAGAGCTGATCATCCCTCGCTACCACGAACTGTTACCCAGACAGGAGGAAAAGAAGGCGAGTATGGGTCTGCGTTGGTCGGTGTTTGTGTCCATGTGGGGCTATACATCCTTAGCTTAGATGTCTTTATCGGTCTGCTGTTTGTCGCTAGTAAGGTTGTGTACAAAGGGTTTATCTGAGCTTGTTTGCTGAAAACGGCTGACTGATGCTGCTGGAAATGAGGCTCATGAAGTTGACAGCCTTAATACCAAAACAATTAGCCAAAAGAGGCTAACATGCTCTTTAGAGCCGAGGAGAACGGCAGTGTTGGTGACAATTCTATGTGGGTTTGTCACTGAGTGACCCCTTTTTTATATTGCGTATAGTCATTTAACCCATTGTTAATATAAAATATTGATTATAGCAGCTTTAACTTGTAATGATAAATGCTACAAGAGTGTAGCAGCACAGCATAGAAGTATTAAGTCAGTGAACTGAGTCAGTAATTCTAGAAATCTTATGTTTGCTAACATTAGCCACAACAAACTGGTTATACCAAGTATAGACTGTAGCAGCAAAACACCCGAGAGCACTGAATTAAGCAAAGGTGCATTTTTAATAATGAATTCAACTTTTTTAAAAGGTTGAATGCACGTTCTTTCAAATGTTAAATACCATTGCTTTAGTGCCATTGGTGTAATTTAACTTTCATGCAATTATTTATTTCTCATTTTTGTTTTAATGTCTCATTTCAAGTCAAAGAGACAGACAGCCAGAATAAGAGGCCTGCTATTTTACCCACTAATCAGCCTTAGAACAAAAAAAATTGAGGAAAAATAAGTGCTGGAGCACACAATGTGAGCTCCGCTGTGGAGCAGTGAGTTATCATAACCATATAATGAATCAGTAATACTGTAGCTTGTGTGCCACTGCAGTTATGGAAATCTCCAAACCTGAGGTGTTAATGATTTCTGCCTATTTAGCATATTACATAAAGTTGTTGTAATTACAACAACAAACAGTCATAACTACATTTTGATACTTTGACATGCTTCAGGAGCATTTTAATGCTTAAGCAGACATAATTTATCTTTGGCAGTTCTTTCTTCACTGCACTTTGACTCAGATAAAGTCTTAACAGAATAGGTTTTGAGAACTGCAGATTGAGTGAGTCATAATAGAGCACCGCGACTTCCAGTGAGGACAGAGTCAAGGTAAGTACTTTGAATTTATTTTGGATTTATTCAAGCATAGTCGATTAAAGATGAAATGAGTCAACCCCTCCTCCCTCTCAATAGCAATTCATCAGTTTATCAGTTCACCCATAGAGGGCAGTAGAACATAAGCTTTAATCATAGACCGGCAAACACACACAACGCACACAACACACACAACGCACACAACACACAACGCACACAACACACACGCACACACACACACCGTGGTGCCGGTTGAGTGGAGGGGAGTTACTCACCTGCATATGAACTTGAGTGTACTGGCAGAGTAATGCTTTGTGATGCCTTATTTCTGCAGCCAGTTGGGTAGAGAAGGTGAGGCAGAGTCTGAAAAATGTGGGACTGGAGTTTTGGAGAGAGAGGTGAACGTATCCTTTGTGTCAAGGACTCGCAACTATGCCTTTCTCTCTCCTCGTCCTCTCTTTCCTTGAACATTTTGCTCTGCTGCCTCTCCTCTCTTTTAGGTTTTAGTTGATTTAATTGTGCATAGTTCATTATACATGACATTTGATGTCATTTGTTCTACCTCTATTTATATAATATATGGCCACTATAATGACTAAAAATATTTTCTAACATAATATAATTTACCCTGTGACTTTGAGTCAACAACTTTGCCTTTTGTTTATGCTTTTATGTGTGCACCATGCTGTATTTGGACCCCCTACCACGATGGCTGCACCTCCATCCGTCATCATTAGTACCTGACACCTCAACTCACATGTACTACCACACACACACATACACTGACCAGATGGGTCATTACCCACAGTGGGGACACTCAGGGCAAACACCTTTACTTCCTAGAGATCAGCAGACAGTCTGCGTCTAATGGCTTGGGGCTGCTGGTGTCCCATAGAGTTTAAGAGTGTGTAGGATTTTCCCATTAAATAGGCATTCTGACATGGCAAGGGCAACGACTAAGCAAACCACTTTAACAAACCATTATTGTGCGTATCCCTGCAATCAAAAGCAAAACTGATGGATGTGTACCAATGCAATGCCTGATATTACCCTGTTAATTTGAAGTTCACTGTCGGTTCATATTTAAAATGTTGTGAATTCCATCATCTAGATCCTAGATCCAACACTGGATCTAGCATTATCTATCTTAAAACTGAACAAAGAAGTGAGATATTTTGGTTGTATGTTATTATATTTATACTGTATTTGTTTGGCTGATTGTCTTTTGTATTGTATATTGTAATGTTTTTGAGCTTGTAAAAAGGTGTACCTTTAGTAAACCTGGGGAGGGGGGTGATTTGTAGTATCTATCTATCTATTTTTACACATGAATCACAATTGTTTTCTACACATTCACAAACTTGAATTTCTCATGCAGAGCACAGATAGACAATATAGCCTATATATTTGCACCTTGCAGAGATGGAGTGCAATTGGCCAAGCATGGAGATTTACTTATGTATTTTCATGTTGGTGGAAAACGACATAGAGAAACGAATTTCTATCTGCATCCAATAGTTAGTTTTCATGTAGCACAATACTTTATGAATAGCAGAGACAAGTTGTACAGGTTCAATCTATTGTGTCACAAAGAAATTATTCAAACCTCAGCAAAAAAACCATTTGAATGTATTTGAGGCCGAGCAGATCTGGCACAGAGCTGACAGTGACGGGAAAAAGTGGTCTTGCTCTCTGCACCTTTTTTCTTTATTTACACTTTCAGATAGCTATACATTTTATCCTAAGAAAAATGTTGTAAATGGCATCTTTACTTCGTGTCAACATACTTTGTTTTGTATGGAACATTTCAGATTCTGAGGACAAGAAACTTGTTTCTGGCAAGGAGACATTGTAGTCAATTTTCATGAATAAAGATTGAGTTGTCCCAAGGCATAGGGAAGACATAGTGTGCTGAAAGTCACCACTGTTCCCCCTCAACATTCGGCTGTAAATGTTAACAATCTCCACCAAAATACATGCTGTTTTACTGCAGACCAAGTTAAACCACCTCTGGCCCTGCAACCTTGTGGGTTTACCACAAGTACAAAAATGCCCCGTCTCTGCACTAGGGAATGTGCGTGCGTGTGTGTGTGTGTGTTTCCTTACTTATGTCTGTCAGGTTCTCTTTTGAGTGCGATGTCTGGTGTTGTTAACTGGTTTGCTAGTTACAGTAATTGCTGCACTGAAATGGTGCAGTAGTCTTGAGTTGGCACAGGCCATGATTGTTTCCTATGACTATGAAAAGAGCAATATGCACATGTGTTTATTTTCTTTTCCAGTCTCTTGTCTGTTTTATATTATGTTTTTGGGTTGTCCGTATATTGAGGGAATTTCTTGTACTGATTGGAATTTGGTGGTCAAAGGTCAAGGTCACTGTGACCTCACAACACATTTTGGGCCATACCTCAAGAATTGATGACCATATTTCACAGTTGGCCGAGCGATGATATTTTTGACAAAATGGTCAAAGTCGGTGTGACCTCAAAATGACCTTGACAAACATGTTTTTGGCCATAACTCAAGAATTGATGCTGTATTTATGACACAATTTCACAGAGGTGTTTTGTGGGATACAACATGAAGTGGTGACCTTTTTTACCCAAAAGGTCAAAGGTCTTCACTGTGATATCAAAATGTCCTGGAAATGTCCTTTTTTGGCCCTCTTTCAACACGCATAACATGGTAACGTGATTGTGAGCATATTTCACAGTTGGTTGGACAGTGAATAGGTGACACTTTTGACTCAAAGGTCATTGTGACCTCAAAATAGATTTTTAGCCATAGTTTAAGGATGAATTGGACAATTGACTGTGATGCAGGCTCGGGTCTAGACTGCTTTGATTGGGGGGGCAGTAAGAGATGTTGGTCACAAACTGCTGCTGTTTTGAGTGTCCCAGGGATGACGTTATTTTGTAGGTCAACCCGGACGTTAATATCGCCATGGTTCCATCAGTTATGATCTGGATTGATGCAGAAAAGAAACTCTGTGGCCATCAAAGGCTTGATGACCCTTCCTGGTAGCCTAATGTTCAACAAGATAATCTTTACCACCCATTCAAAAATCCAGTTTGAGAAGATAGAACCCTGTAGTACTGGGGCACTTTGAGTGTTCTTTAGAACTGTAAGCTAAAACATGCACTGTTTTATGTTATCTAAATCTATAGCCGATAGAATCTAATAATGCATACTAAGCCCATAATGTATTTGTATTCCATCTTGTCCATTCTGCATTTCACTTCCTGCCTCATTGCGGTTGCAAGCGCCATCGTACTCACGTGACTGCATACAATGTATTGGAACACGTCTAGATACTCATGATCCTGTGAGTGAGAGAATGAGTTTCACCTACAGCTCAGAGAGGCTTTGCATCGAAAAATTCCAAGATGTGTTCCAATGCATAGCTTTGCTCTATAAGAATTAATCTTTACATAGTAATCAAGTAACTGTTGTATACCTGTTTAGCCAATACATCTATGATAATCACAAAGAATTTACATTGATTGCTTCAATACTCTTTGATAATCCTTCATTAATCAGTTCAACAATGTATTTTCACTGGTCAAATATCATCAATATAGTGATAACTGCCATTTAGCCAAAAAATACACTTTATATATTTTATTCAATTCCTTCCAAGTATTCACTACATACATCGTATGAGTTTGGTCAGACATGGTAAACTGTAACTTGACTGGTTGGAAGAGGCATACATCTGCGAGACGGTAATTCTAGTTTAAACAAAATTACTTAACTGCTGAGCATCGAAAGAAAATGACTTTTACTTACTGAGCTTTTTCTGTGTGTTTTCAAATTTGCTCACTTGTCTGGAATTGCTTAATGCTTCTCTTTTATTTAGTTCACCTTCATAATAGTCTTTTCCTCACCTCTGTGTGCCCTTCTCTTACTTCAGAAAGAGAAATAAATAAACCTTTCTCTCCTTTTCTGTTCTCTCCTCTGAGTGTGTCTTTGGCTTCCTCAGGTTTTCTCTTTATCTTCTAATTAAACATATATTCATATCACCAATGCACGTAAGTACACATATGACCTTGTATTCACTGTACATTTTTTGCTTTCTGCTTCTCATCAGGGAGTTCCTGGTCCGGGCCAGTACCACATCAGAAGTCAGTTTGAGAACCCTGTGAAGTCTAGTGGAAACCTGCCAAAGTTCACCTGCCCATTCCTCTCTCAGGCTGAGGTACAATGCAAACAGAACTAGATATAATTCACAGTAAAGCCATTCAGTGCTTTGTGTGCAGGCTTGTTGGTGCATTTTCAGGTGAATCGGGTTGCACTAGAGCAGGTTCTTTTTCTAGCAACTTTACTACTGCTTTTGTCCGCCAGGGTCTATTTCATATTTTGTGTTTTTGCTTTCATTCATCTATTGCATTGATTTAATATCTGCATGGATTCAGCAGAGTTGGAGTCCAGAAATACAGTACAGTGTTCTCTTTCTATGAATTAGTAGTCGTTTTGATAATTCCACCTGAGGTTCCACCAGATCGTGTGATTATATCCAGAGTTCAATAATACAAAAAAAGATGTTTGCCAAACACGATAGTAGAGGTTCATATAACTAATAAAAATCAGAAAAAGTTGTAATTAAATGAAATCTCCTAGAAACAAAGAAAACCGTATTTAACATGAGTATTTGATTTCTATTTATTTGTGTTGACATTTACTCTAAGAAGGGCACTTCTTTTTGCTGTTTGAAATAAAAAGCCTCTGGCCAAACTGTCGGCCTGTTGTTCAGTACAGAATAGACTGGCTGGGGGCCATAAAACCAAAACAGTGAGCTGTAAAACACTAAAACGCTATGTGGGGCTGAGGAGAACTTCAGTCAGGTGATAAATCTCTGCATGTTTGTCACTATGAACAACACCTGTCACATTGCACATAGTTTGAGCCACTATTAATTAAAAACATTGATTAGTGCAGCTTTAAGTGACAGCAATAACTCATTAAACGACCTATAGCTGCGCATAAAACTAATTCAACATCTTTAGCTTGTACATTTGCTGTAACAATACAGATCAGGCTTGATTCTGGGATGGAGAACATTCTGCACAAATATTGATCTAAGATGAACAAATTTAGATTAATAAATGTAATGATATTGCTCTACATAATGCGCTATACACAGAGATAACAATCAGACCGTACTGAAAAGACTTCTTAGTCTAAATCTATGGGAGGCAAATGTGTTCAATTTACAATTTCTCAAAGGAGACTGGATTTTAATATGGAATATTTAAGATTAAGTTAAAGATCCAAGACACTGAGCCAGGCTTTGCTTGTTTAATTGATGTGCTGGGAGTGGAGGGTTTCTTCAGATGGGGTGAAGATGAGTTTATTAAGAGAGTCAGAGGAGCGGAGATGAAGGATGTGAAAATGTGTAGTTTTACGTCTCAGGAAAAGCTGAACTCCTCTGTGGCACTGCCACTCCTGCGAAACTCTCTGACTGATGTTTTAA
Organism: Gadopsis marmoratus; assembly: GCA_036023855.1. NCBI lineage: Eukaryota > Metazoa > Chordata > Actinopteri > Centrarchiformes > Percichthyidae > Gadopsis > Gadopsis marmoratus. The sequence goes on along the minus strand of JAVQJF010030378.1, from coordinate 6,243 downwards.
TTATCACTCTGACACACAGGCACAATGTGACAGTGTACGCTCTCTCACACACACACACACACACACACACACACACACACACACACACACATACAGCTACACAGAAAATTGAGACAAACGTGTGTGTGAAAGTCATCTGCAGACAGATATAGACATGAGACAGACAGGTTCGCCAGTGCTGCTGACATTCATGCAAATCTACACACCCACATTTTCATGTATGCACGCGTGCGCGCACACACACACACACACACACACACACACACACACACACTGGTTCCCTGAAATTACCTTAATAACACCTGAAACATAAACATTTAGCTAGTTTTCTGATGAGAACTGATGCAAGATTCTGGGGTTCATTTGATCTGTGTGTGTGTGTGTGTCACAGTTGGCTCTGACCTAATTTCCCCGGCCACATGCTGTTAGTGCGTCGACCCTGTGATGTCGTCACTGACACTCACCGAGGAACTTGGTCTGTGTGTGTGTGCATGCGTGGAATGTGTCGCAAGTCATCTCTAATGCAGAACTAAGACCGACAGTTTTCTTAGATCTTCGTCTCCCTGTGAGTCCGGTTCCATCTGACACTGTTACCCTGCGGAGGGATGGAGAGGAAATGAGGGAAGGAGAGAGTGAAGGAATGTGGGAAGGAGGGGAAGACAAGTTGAACAGCTGGAATCTTCCAGTTCTCACCTCTGCTCCCCCCTTTGACTCCCAATTTCCCAATATCAAAGCATCAATCCAACACTTTGTGAAAACATGCCTTTTCCTTGATTCCCCCTTGCTCGTTCTCCCCCTCATCCTCATCCTTTTTGTTCCCTCCTTTCTATTTCTCCATGAGCTTCCTTTCTTTTATTCTTTGTATTTTTTTAAGGTTACAAGATGTTTCTCTTTCCCTCTTTTATCATTTCCTTCTTTCTCCTCATTTGTGGGTATTATTCTCTCTCCTCCATCCTTTTCATTCAGACCATCTTATTTCTTGCTGTTTCACTACTGTCTAAGAACGCACAAAAACATATCACAATAATTTGTCATTTGGGAGTAAAGAAACAAAAGCCACACATTTTAATAAAAATTATAATTTTTTACATATAAATGACAACACTGAAGCATGAAACCCATTCAACTTTAATGCAGCTGACTGTGTACTCTGCCCTGCTAAAAATGCAAAGTATCAAGTTAAGTACCATACATCATTATTTAAATATCAGCTTTTTGTTTGATATCGGAGCACAAACGGAAACCATTGGAATGTAATGTGAAGTGTGATGATGATGTTTGTGATAGTATTTAGGAAATAGGCTTTTTGTTATCGAGACTCGTCCCAGTATTGCATGATCGTTCATTGCTCATGAGCTGTGCAACATTTTGTAGCTAATTCCAGCGATGGTGACCCTCTGCTCTGATACACGTATCGAGGCTGCGGGTGGCAAAAACACGACACTGAAGGCTTGAGTGCAAGGTTGGGCAAGTTGATTATTACGGTATATTTTGCATTGTATTACTGTACTGTATATGAAAATCTTGCCAAAATGGGGCAATTGAAGTAATCACTTGTTTTACAGAACCTTATAGACTGAAAGGTGTGTTCAGACTGAATGTTTTGCATGGCTTTATTCACACACATTTGACTGGTGGATTGTTTATTTAGTCTCTGTTTACAAAAGGTCTGTGCTTTTTGTGCGACAGCTCAGTCTCTGACTGATCACAAGATTCACCAGGAACTCTATTTCTTTCAGTTATTTCCCCCCAGTTTCCCTGCTGTGTCCGTGCATCGAGCCTGTGACATCAGGCCAGAGAAAGATTTTGGAGTCATAAATCCTCAAGATGAGTGCAAAGTTGCTCAAGTTGAAAGTTTTCATTCCATTGGATACATCTTTGCCTTTTCCCGCAGCCCTGGGTGGATTTGTGTCTTTGCATGCAGTTGTACTGCCTGTAAAATTCTCTTCACACTCTTGTCTAACCTCAACAGTCAAACTGGGGTTTTCTTTGGTGCCAGATGGGCATGAGAGCACTTTCACTACTTCTAATGTTTCATCACTCTGTGGCCTCATTAATCCACATTGACAGACGTTAAGACGTTCTGTCACTGAGGTGCCCACAGAGACACCTTGCATGGAGAACATGTTGGCTCTGGGTAAGATCTTCTAAAGTATTCCATTGGCATTTTCCATCATCTGTGTTTGGAAATGGAACAACAGGAAGCATAGCAAAAACTCCACCTTTTTAAAATGGCCAACAAAGCTCAGTCAGTTAGAGAGAGATGAAAGATGCCCATGAATAAGACTTTGTCCAAGCCAGTACGACAGCGATGGATTGACAGATGGCCACAAACCTCACTTCTATAACTGACTTTGAATGAACACAGTTTGTTTTGGCCTTGAAAACAGCATGTCTTCTGACTCCCGTCATTTTCCTTTAATCTCACAATTTCCACCACCAGCTACACCTCTTTACTTGTTCTTATCCTCTCATTTCTTTTTCGACTAAAAGCTCATTAATTCAACTGTGCAATGCTAACACGATTTTCATTACCCCACAACTAATTTTCCATAGGCTGAATCTTGTTAAAATGGAAAGTGCAGGTCAATGGTTGGCATGGTTCCAGGAAACCGGTTATATTTAAGACAATTATTATAGTTCATCTGGGGAAGTGATCCAGAGTGTGTGGTGTGTGTGTGGGCATTGCATTGTTAATGTGGACATGCTGGTATTTGATGGAATCAAGTTCTTTTTATTCGTCTGTTGTGTTCGATAACAAGCAGCTGAATGTTCAGTTATGAGAGGCTGAAGAGAAATTTAGAGTTACATTGAACCACAGTTCACCTTCAGTAATTTTGAGTGAAAAGGCATCTTATCTGCTTCGGGTCCCTTGATTGCCTGTGTCGTTATAATGGGCTATCAGATAAACACATTTATACCCAGGAAGTGAAGCTGCCAAGCAGTCGCAGTGCTGAATCAGCTCTGATATCAGCAGAACAGTCAAAAGAACATTATATACCTGATTGTGTGCATCATTATTTTTGAGTTGGAGATTCTGTTTACTGCATCTAATTTTCTCTCCTCATCTCACCCGTTTGTTCAGTCTGTATGCATTTTACTCTTGAATCTTTTACTTTTTCTCTCATGCATTTCTTTCTTTTTCTTTTTTCTTTTTTCATTGTTGTCTTTTCTGCTGTCTCTCAGTTCAGTTTAGTGTGCTTTGATTTTGGGAGACAGCTTTTCAAGTTTCTGCATGCAGTGGCCATCTATAGATGGCATAGGAGTCAGTCTTTCTGCCGGTCGGTCGGTTGGCCCACCACTTTTTCTCCATAAATATAAAAGAATTAAAGCTGCAAGCAGGCCCTCGCAGACCTGTGCACGTTGGGGCATGTGCACAGCGTCGGGCGCTGAGAGCCCATTCGCTGAGCTCCGCTGTCCGCCTCTCCCTGTCACTAGGTGGTATATAGTCGGCTTCAGGCCGGGGGGGCATAATGTGTGTGACGTTTGGTGCCTCTTAGACGAAGTCTGCCATTTGCTGCAGTCACTAGGTGGCGCTATGACTGCGGATGACTCTGGCCTGAAGCTGACTATACGCTTGTTGTCGTCTGCGGTCATAGCGCCACCTAGTGACAGCAGAAAGTTACTGTTACTGATATTTTCTTTCTCATTTTCTGCAACAGGTGGAGGGAGAGAGAGAGGGAGAGAAGCAGTGGAGCTAGTAAAAAGCATTAATGGGATGATGGGGAGAGGCGGACAGGGGAGCTCAGTGTATGGGTTTGAATCCAGGCTTTTCAAAACATTGTGTCAGGTGTGTGTAGTATTGACATTCTCATGAGTTGTTCTTTGTGTTTAATGCATTGATATCAGTGCTAACATGCTAACCTAACATGGTGAACATTACACCATATAATAATGCTAATTATTTAATGTATTATTGTTTATGCATGTTGCATTTAGCTGAAGTACAGCCACACAGTGCCACTAACATATCTGTTTGGTAAATCCATAACCTATACATAACCTAATAACACTGTAAGAAAATGCGCATTTCTTTTCAACCACTCTAGAAACTCTCCCTATCAATAAACATTTCACAGCAGAAGATTATTGTTCATTCTCCTTGCAAAACACAGCCTTTATTCATAACAATGGCCATTGCTATGAAAACTTGGTGTGCATGCTCAAACAATATTACCGTGGGAATCTTTTTCATTGCTGCCCCTCATCCCACATGAGCTGAACGGAGCAGAGGTACAGCTGAGGCTTGAAAGGTAAAGCTTAGACTGACAACGTGAAGCAGAGATGTCCTAAAATGGCCACTAAGGAGACACACTTTTGATTCAGTGTAATAACATGGCCTTTCCTTGAATAAAATGAAAGTTGTGGCGTCTAACACTCCATTTTCCATATATCTACCAAATTTGCTTTCTGGTGTGTAATGAGCAGTAAAATCCCACAAGGACGAGAGCGTGATAGACTTTGTCTTGTCTACATGTGTGTTGTGGGCAGTATTTCTGTATTTGGTCACGTCCTCTCTGCTTGGTAATTTTTTGTTCCTGTTGACAAAGCAAATATTCATAGCTGGATTTGTTTTTGTGTTCCAGATGGGCACTGGTTAGAGAAAATAAATCAATATGTGTCATTTTAGAACAGTGCCGATCTCATATTCATTAAATTGTACAATGACAATTCCTCCTTCTCTTATTCTAACCTTTATCTCTCGCATTCCATTTTATCTCCCTGTATTAGAGGTTTGGCACTGTGAAAGAAGTGTCGCCCCCTGTTGGTGTATATAATGACCCGCGCTGTGCCCTGGAGCTGCTGAAGAAGTCCACAGGAGTGAAGAAAAGCCCATTTGGCATCACCACAGTGCGCTTCACTTGTAACCAAAGAAAATACTCCACACCAGGTCAGTATATTGTTGTGTGTGTGCCAGTCTACTGTGTGCTGTATTAAATTTGGATTCTGTTCAAAGTGACTTTCCTCTTTGAAATATGTAGTTTTGTATTTTACAGATGCAAACCAGTTTTCTCTTTTAGAGAGATCTAACAGTGTTCTGCTTGTGCAAAAGACAGAAAATGTTGTTGCTTTGCACAGATTTCTTATACATAAATAGGTTTCTTAACATGGATTTAGAGTTAATAACTGACACTTGTCTCTTAATATCCATACCCTGTCACACGTCTTTGGCACTTGAGTGTCGCCATATTGCGGTTTTAAAGTCTGAATCCCGTTCTCTTTTGTTTGAAACAACCCATGCTCTTTAAAAGTTCCGATTTGAACTTGGCATTGCCATTATATTCAATCTAACAAGTAATAATTAGGAATAAGTACTACTTTGGAGCTTGTAATTGACTTCTGCTGTGGTTATTGTGCTGTGTGTGCGTGCGCTCGTATTGTCCCAAGAGTGAACCATTATTATGTACATTAGAGGTATGAGTCACTTCCAAAGTCCAGTTTGGATTTAGCCTTTGAAATTACAGTGTGAAGGTCTATAATAGGTTGAAAATTATGTAATTTTTTATCATGGGTTTTATCTTACAAATTAAATAGTAGCTCAGAATATTAATCAATAATACAAAAATACACATACATTATTATTTTTATATTTCTGAAGCTGCATATATTACACTAAGCAGAAACCATTTATGTCACAAAAAGCCTCCAGACAAACAACATTTAGACCTGTTTTTGCTTTTGATAACATCTCTAAGTTTGACTGAATTTGAGGACATTTGTCTGGAAAGATTAAATATTAGTGTGGTGTTAAAGTGCAGGTCTGAAGCGTTTTTTTGACATATAGGCTGTGGAGCAGAAGTGACAGGTGAGACTGCAATTTATTCCTAGAATGTCATTGTTGTACCACATGGCTGCTTTTAAGGGCCTTCCTTTCATTGTAATCTCATCAGGCTTTGTACAGAAGGTGTACTTCGTTGTTGTTTCTTTGATACAAATAATTAGTTTTTAATCAATGTCTGGCTCTTAGTATATACATAGAGTATGCATTAATAATTTGGTGCAATGCAAATGTATTGTTGCATTTCTGCTTACTTGTGTATTCTATATATATATATATATCTCAAATGATGTGACATAAAACTGATGAAAATGTTTTCATCATATGTTTGGGTCTCTAAATTTGTGATGGTGACCCGGTTGCGGCCATTGGCTCCAGCATGAGACTCGAGACAGAGGGGAGTTCAATCATCGATTTGTTTATTTCCTTAAGCACAAGCATTTTCCAGTCAATACGATACCAGA
>JAVQJF010030376.1:0-26123 GCA_036023855.1 Gadopsis marmoratus | reverse complement strand
TCAGATTCGTGTTAAGTGAGTGACAGGTGTCGTGGCACGCCCCCTTGATTTGCTGAGCATTTGGGCTAAATTCATTCAGCCCAGAGACGCTGACTTTGGACCAATGACAGCCAGCGCGGCGCTGCAGTGCTGTGACAGAGTGAACAGACGGGGCGCAGCGTCCAAACCATGTTGACAGAACACAAAAAGACTAAATCGTAAGTTGAAGCTGTCAGTGAAGCTGCTGTATCAATGTTGGGTAAAGTTAACATGAGGGCCACCGCATCACTATGCAGAGACACAACGAGCAGGTAAAGACAAACAGGTTTCACTGTCACGGATTGTGGACTGAATGTTGTGGGACACACAAGCTCTGGGGGGTCCGACGAACCTCCGACTTCACTGCAGCGAAGCGAGTTTCAGAACCTCGTTGATCAGTTGTCTTTTTTAGATTTAGCCAGTTAGCTGATCACCTGTCAAACACACAGGTTGCCAACAACACGTCTAAAACGTGTTCAGGCCTCACTGACGGTTCTATCGTGCAGCGATTTCTGTTACTCCCCGTTAGTGGACAGAACTGCGGTGGGACTCGAAACACTGCAGAGGGAGAAGCTGCAGCCATATGAATTAGAAAACAAACTAAAAACAGTTGCAGTGTCTCTGGACAGTCGTTACAGCTGGAACATGTGTTGTAGTTCATCTCTAGCTGGACCCTTTCCTGACATTGTCGGCTCCACACTGGAGCATGGAGCATTCTGATTATTATGGAGTCTAACAGTATTCTTGCAAATACATTTTTTGTTTAAAAATTGATTAAATGGTTTAAAAATGGCATGTGCTAATGTGGAAAGAGAAAGTGTCATGAGAGAAAGTGAGAGCGATACAGAGGGTTTTTTGGTACCAGGCCTTTCTTGTGAGTACTTCTATAGTGTTATTCTAGAGAACTTATTATAATAAGATATAAAGTGCCAAACTTGGTATCTCGAATATGATGCTGCTGCAGCACAAACTATTGATGGGTGTAATTCATTTGTCAGCCCCCCCACCCAATATCACGATCAGCCGTCACTGCAGATAACAGCTTCTGCAATTGGCTGTTTATTAAATACTTAAGTACATTGAACGTGCTTCACCAATAAATCTGTTGCTGCTGTCAGCCATTTTCTTTCTCGTTCACCACATGTGGTCTTTTAGGTTGCACCGTTGGAAGGTAAGTAATAGCTAAAGTTTGGTACAAATGTAAATCTTAAATTATTAGCCAGGGCTGCTTTTTACTTTAATTATCACAAGTAGCTTAGCCTTGACTTTTTTACACACATTAAATTAACCCCACACACAGCAAGAATTTAACCGCGGTGTGGCACGTCACTGGTACGCCTGTCTGCAGCGCAGAGCCCAAGCTGATTCTGTCCGCGCTGTTGTGACAGAAAAACACAGCCACTGCACAGAGAAAGTTGCCTTTCACCGGCAGGAGAAGATGGCGCCTGCAGGCTACGCCAAGTAAAGTCAGGTATGTTAGCACACATGTCTCCAGTGATTTTAATGCAGTTTGAATCATGTGTTGTACTGATGCAGGCGTTGAGTCTCCTCAAGGCAATATTCGCGGGTGATGTTATTTATTGCGATGGGGATTGCTAGCAAGTGGTCCAGAGACAGAGAAGTCAACATGGCACTGAATTAACATATTACTCGTCAACAGAATTCACCAAACAGTCTCTTTGTGTTCCCCTTGCAGCAGACTATAAATACACGTTATGTATACAATGTGTAATGCAAGTATGAGCCAGCTCTTATCAAAAGCAGAAAAAAACAGAACAAAGTTTTAAGGATTTTTCTGCTGCTACTTTTTACAGTAACTTATCCTGTATTCCACATGTTGGATACAACAGCAAATGGTACACCAGATAAATTAACAAGGCAGTGGGCTATTTTGCTATATCACTAACTAATCTTAGTGTTAAAGTTTGTTTTTAATAACCAGTAACACGGCTTTCACTGTAACGTCTGTACGCATCACAATACTGCCACGACACTCAGCTGTTATTCAAACACTTTACACGGCGTGCCAAACTAAACCTTCTCGTTTGCCTGCTAAGAGATGTCAAATAAAACATTTTAAAAAGCATTACAACATTAAAAGCATCAGGATACATCTGGATACAGGAGAATGTCATCTTTTTAAAGACGTATTACATGATCTAGAAACATTATCAAAATATTAAAGTTCGGCAAAAATCCCTCTGCAAAACTGCTTGTAGTCTAACCTGAGGAGCTCAACGACTACTTCCCCCTGTCGGCGTATATGGTTCAAGGCAGACTTCTGCTTTCCCCTAGAGCAGGGGTCTGCAACCTTTACTATCAAAAGAGCCATTTTTGCCTCCTTGCCAACCAAAAAAATGAATCTGGAGCCGCAAAAAATTTTTGACCCTTCAAATGAAGATAACACTGCTTATAAAGTTGAATACATAGTTATAGTATACAAAAACTATAGTGTGTTTCATTTATGAAATTAAGGAACGACAATAAAGAAAACTGTTGACATTTTACTGTTATGTTTCCTGTTATAAACAAATGAAACACCAAACTCTTGTGAAGAGAAGAAAAAAATACACCGGCATGTGCAGGGCTACTTTGAAATAAATTGAACACAGAACTATGCAGGTTTGTTTGATCCCTTGTGGAAAATGAATAAAATAAAAAGAAGTCCACTTTGAAATATGTTTTTGAAGTCTGAGAATAAATGCTCTGATACTTTAATGAATGATTCTTTCGTTCTCCGTCTGTGAACGGCTTTCCACGCTTTACTATCACACGAGCTGCGACAAAACTAGTAGCAGTAGTTGAGTTTGGAGACTTGATCCACTTGTTGAAAGTGCATTTGTTCCAAAATCGCTCTTTTTTGCTAATCTCAAGCTTGGTACTTCTCAGCAAATGCTGTGTGCTTTTTCTGGAAATGTCTTTCAACATTACATTTTTTTTTTTTTTGCTAATTTCTTGCCACATATCAAGCATACAGGTAAGTAAGCATCGTTGCAAGCATATAAGCATATAAATCTGTTCACACAGAAGTAAACTCTCTATTTTCCTCTGAGACCTTTCTTTTTTTCGACTTATCTATGGTTAGCTTACTGAGGGCAGTGTTCGGAAACGCCTGCACCTGCAGGGAAAGGCACAAATATTAGTTGAGGAAATATTAAAACATTTTTTATTTCAGTGTCATGGTATCACCTCAAGCGCCAACATAAGAGGTGTTGCCGTTGAAAAATTATACATTGTGCAAAAAAAACCCCAAACACTATTTATTTCCATGTATTTGTTGTCAAAGCAACAGGGAGCCACTGCAGAGGCGCTAAAGAGCCGCATGTGGCTCCAAAGCCGCGGGTTGCCGACCTCTGCCCTAGAGCATTCCTGCTTCATTGAGGTGGCTTAACCAGAGTCAAATCAGCACCTCTCAGTTTATTTACAGAACACTAACACGACATTTTAACTATATGGCCACTGGACTGGATTACATTGTAGGGCGTTTCTTTTGTTTTGTCCACTTCCTGTATCTTGCTTCAATTCAGTTTTGCCTTTTACGTGTCATGTTTTGTCATTCTCAGATTCACAGCAGAGCATGAGTTGCCATCCTGGTTTCTTGTCCAGCTAGAGGAGTTCAACGACTACGTCCCCTATGATGTGAGATGCACCTTTGTTCTCAACCAAAATTCTGGTATTGCACCACAACAAATTTTGATGAGTAATTTCAAGTGCTGCATCTTAAATCTCAAATTGTAGTTACTGTTGAATGAAATATTTTTATTATTCCAGTGCCCAATAAAATAAATGTATTATTCCAGTGCCCAAGCTGCGAATCATTCTCAACAAAGATGACATTAGGAAGATCCAGATTGATAGTTTGCCAGAGACTCTTGATGACTTTTATTCAATTTTGAAATGCAAGCTTGGGTTGGAAGATCACTTGGTGGTCCAATATGAAGATCAAGAGTTTGACAATGAGCTCTGCAACTTGATGAGCTTGTCTGATCTTCCTGAGGGGAAGGCAACACTGAAGGTAACTGTCAAGCAGGCCCTGAGTCATATCACACTGATTCAACGTTGGATATGGGAAGTTTGTCCTCATCGTCTTCTCGTGAGGACATTTCCACTCACCATTGGCCTTGGCCTGAGCCATTTGAGATTCCTAGATTTTCGTATGATGTAGAGTTGTAACTTAAAAGGGGAAATGAAGCCTACGAGGAGAACGGAACCTTGCTTAATATAAGGAAAGACACTAAATCTGACATACTTGACAAACTGGCAGAATGTATTCATACACATCACAAGAAGAGTATGGCACAAATAATAATAATTGGACCGTTCGTTCATTTAATGGTCAATCATTATACACATATGCAGAGAACAAAGCTCATACACGTTGAAATTTATCCTCTGCTTTTGACCCATCCAGCCATCCTTCTTCTGAGGGGAGCTGGAGCAGTAGTCAGCTGACTGGGGACCAACTCCTGTCCCGGCTTGGTCAGGGACAGGACAGACGCACAACCAGGGGCAAACTAAGAGGTTCCAGCTGTAATTCCAGAATCACAGCTACCTGACATATGGCCAGGAGCTGGATTTGAACCTTCATCCCCAGGGACAAGGCTCAACAGCTTAACCCTCCATGCCACATCCACCCCATCTCATCAATTAACATCCTTGTCTGAGGGAACCTGGGTCTGCCAAAGATTGGTACTGCTAGAAATTCAGATTAAAATTCAAAATGAGAAAATACAGGAACAAGCTCCGTGTAGCTGGATGCTCTGAGAAAGCTAAAAAAGCTCAAGAAAGCTAAAAAAGCCGAAGTCAATTTTCTTCCTGACTTCCCTGAAAGAAGAACTCAAAATGTTATGGAAGAAGAGAGATTGGCCATTATTTAAGTGATGAAGAAGAAGAAAACTGATATGAAGAAAGTCAATGAAATGATGGTCAGCACCTTCTCCCTGTGACGAAAGCAAATTGTGGAACAAGAGCCACCTGTGGCAGACGTGAAGACCAAGTGGCCAGCTTTGTTCACAGAGATACAGGTACGTGTCTCAAGTTGGGTGCAGGCTAGACGCATTAAGTGAAAATTGCAGCGTTGATCCTGAATTTGGGTCGGGTTAGTTTGCAAGACTTGTATGGAGTGTTGGGTTTATTGGTCTAATTAACAGGGATAACAGCACTCTTTACAGTAACTACAGCTTTTCAGTGTATTAAAATAATGCATGTTTGGAGAAATATGTGAATAATTCCATTAGTAGTTTGTGTCTTTATTTCCTATAGCTTGAAGCTGAATTCACTTGAATCACTTCAGCTGACCTGAGAGGGTCATTGTTTTCTGGGCTGGAGCAGCATTAATGGAACTCTACAGGGCCAAGATTGGCAGCTGTCCAGAGCTGAAAAATGTCCTTAGCGTGCTTGATGATGATGATGTAAGTATTTTAGCTTCGGGGTGCACCAAAGTATCACTAAATGATAAATTTTGGCCAATACTCAGTCAGGCTGCATATTACATTAGAAATCCCTGCATGTGAGATGTATTTGCTTTACTTCTCAGCTTGTATAAAGGACATTTTAGGGCAGTCAATGGTGATTGTACACTTTCAACTTATACAACTACTGATGCTGACAGGTAGTAGCATTGGTATCAGCATTAGTAGTTGTAGCAGTTAGTGTAGGACTAATGGAACAATAATAAAAACAATACAATTAAAATTACTCAGTTAGTTTGTACTGTTAGTTATAGCAGCAACCTCACTAACTCACACACTCTATGGTTGTGTGGCTTTAATAGTGTACTGTCTTTAACAGAATTCCAACCAAATGAAGGGCCGTCATTCTCAGGGGCCTGCCATATTTCCTCCGTGAAGATCCTTCAAAGTTCCTCAAGACTGCAGAGGTGAGATTGATTTTATCATTCTGCTGAAGCAAATGTATAATTAAAAAATAACCACTTTAAAATATTTCTCCATGTGCCGTATTTCCTCAAATAGTGACTGGGACCTTAATTTACCTGAACTGCAGAAGGCAACAGGGCTTTGTTTGAATTATTTCTAATTCCCTCTGTTTGATAAGTATAATTGGTCAAATTTTAGTATGAAGCCTTTTTGATCAGCTCCCATCTTCCATGTTTAAATTACTGCATTACGCTGTTACTCAACACTTCCTGTATCAGTTTCAAATTAAAAACCCTCTAGTCTTTCAGTGGACAGAAACTTTTACCCATAATTTCTAAACAAGGCTATTTTTAAATATTTGTATATGGCAGTAGAAATTTAGCTGCTGCCATCTTGTGGCACTTGTACATTACTACAACATACAGTTTGGCTGATACATTAATATACATACACCCACTAATCACACAACTTCCCTTTCCTCATTATACACCACATCAATAGGGCACCATCAGCAAACCGTGTTTTTGTTTTCTCAGACAATTACAAATGATTATACAGTTATATTTCTTTTTTTTCTGTCTTTGGGAATGTCACAGACACAGAGGACACCACTACTCGCATGCAGTAGCTATGCTAATGGGGCTGCTATATGCACTGAACATTGACTACCCAAAGGAGCTGCAATATACCTTCGAAGTAATTCAGAAGGTACTGATGAATATAGGTGGTGAGCACTGCTCTGCAAGGGTTCACGGACTGAGGAATAGACTTCTTCGTAAAACATTGAGAATAGAATAGTTACTTGAAAACTGCCAATGATACATTGGTTGGACATTATCCTACTTTTTCCTATTGCTGTGTTCCACTATTACAGTGTAACTGTTCATTAACTGCTCTTATGCCACGTTTTCTGTTGAGCAAAGAGCATTTATACAAAGTTGTAAGTTGAAATTAGTCATAACATTTGAGGTATTGCTGCAAGGTCTGTTTGTGAGATTGACCTATATGTGGAATCAGATTTGCATCATTATGATCAGACAAAACATCTTATGTGAAGACATGAGAATTTGAGAGGGAATAAAACTCACTGAAGCAAAAAATTTAATCTCAAAACTAAAAATTAAAACTTGTAAACATTATTTGTGTAATGTGTATACTTTTGACCTTTTACCTTTTTGATCATGTCTTTTTGTTTACAGCTCTCTGCTTCTCTTTCACAGATCAGACTTTTGCTCTCACTATCAGGTTTGCGGTTACACTGCAAAACTGACAGTGAGGGCAAAAGTGTAATCTGCGAGAAAAGGACGTATTATCAAAACTGTAAAACACCAGTAGTTTACATGATTACACAAATTTGTAAGTTTATTAAGGTTACCTTTTTTTGCTTCAGTGAGTATTATTCGCTCAAATTCTTATTTTTGGTTGCTATTTTAGATGTTTATTTGTATATAATTGATTTGATTTATATTGACACAAATATGATTCCTATATAGATCTACATATCTATCTATAAGCACTGTAACTAGGAATAGTGACAGAAGTAATGAGTCCTATAAGTACTTATTTATGTACATTGTGGACTTGGTATGTTTTACACACAAGTTTGTGCTGTTTCAGAGACAAAAATCTTTTTGTATCTGTTATTTTGCTGTATACTTAAAGTCTGTATTACTTCATGAAATTGACCTATATACAGTACATGCATTTTCAAACACTAAGAATAGTGACAGAATGAAAGATAGTGATAGAAGTAATGAGTACAAAGTACTTATTTGTGCACAATCTAGAGTTGGTATGTTTGACACCCCAAGCTTGTGTTGTATACTCAAAGGTTATTTTATCACCTTGCCCATTTGTTTTATTAAATATTTGAAGAACTGTAAATGGTTTGGTTTCTTTTAAACAAATCAATAACCTGTAGAGATGAGATCTTTTTAACTTTTTAACTAAATGAGTTAAAGTCTAATAAAAGTAAAGAGAATTACTCAGTATGTAGTATAAACTTAATCTTAAGTAGAACTAAATTATAAGTTAACTCAAATATAAATATGTAATAAAGTTGACATAACATAAAGTTAAGTAAGCTAGATATTGTTGGTAGACTGAACTTTAGATTAAGTATTTTCAGCTATGGAATTCTATTTGAAAGAAATTGAACAATTGTGTTGACTCAACTAGAGAATTCTATAGGACCTGAATTGTGATTAAGTTACATAAACAAAAGGATTTCAGTACCACTGAATTAAAATCAAGTTTAATTGACTAGGAAAGTTTATCTGTTTTGAATTATTACAAAATTGCCTTAACTTGTCTTCTGAAGTTTAATCAATTTAAGATTTTAAGGCACTAACTTTTTTTAGTTAACACAACTAGCTATTTATTACAATGTAAATAAAAGTAATGATCATTGTTATAAGATTTCTAAACGTCTTTTTTATAATCGTTTTGACAGCTATTGGCTTCCCAATATAATAAAATCACACGTTTTTCAGTGGTAGTAAACGTCAGCCTGCACTCAGGAACAGCTGTAATGTAAACTGAATGGGATTTGTAGTCAATGGAATAAACAATTGAAAACGTTGGTATGGTCCTTTTAAAAGTTTTAGTTTTACTTTTGGGAATGGGATGAACAGCAGTTGGCCCAAACAACATCACAGTCTGGACTGGAATGTCCTGTTTTCTCTCACATACAAAACCTGCTGCCACACATTCAGAAAAGTGTAAGTTCTTCTGGCTTAATGCCAGTCCGCTAGGTAACATGATGCCAGACGTTAGGAAAATATCTCAATCACACATTCGGTTCATATTCCTTCGACGCACACAGGCTGAAGGCCAACAGAGAAAAACAGCTCACCGTAGAGCGGCCATATGACAGGACGAGGAGGCTCATCTGAAATAAACGCAGCTTGTAACCTCCTATTGAATAGACAGGATGGCAAATTAAAGAACAAACACGACCCCTCCTAAAACGCCCACCACGTATGCCGGGTTATAATCTTTTTTAATGGAGCATACGCTTATGTATGCTCACCGTAAGGAAATCAACGCTACGTATCTGGGGGCTTGAATCACTCGGGTTCAACTGGATTACAGCCCAACAAAAGTCAAGCATCCGATCTGAGCAGAGAGCAACATGAATTATGTCCCAGATGAGGTGCTGGACCAGGTGGCAGCAGCAGCCGTCCGCTGCGGGAGGACGGATGGAAATGCTATATTTATATCTCGCGTGTTATCATCCTCAGGAACCATCGGGCTACAAATGTGTTCCTCTTGTTTGTTTGATAAATGAGTCATTGTGTAGCGGAACCGCAGTAGGTCTGGGATCAGCAGCATTTCACTGCCACTCTGAATCTAGGCTGCTTTTCTCGGCCCTTATATAGTCAAGGATAGCAGAGAATTAAAAAATAACTAAAATGAAGCAGACGATTTGAATGATATTGTCCCTCCCTGCAAAGCCCTGCTCTCCCTGAACGGCATCAATCTGTGTGTATCTAATGTTAACGCCAAGCAGACTCGGTGTAAAATTGGAAATATTTTTACCTGCAGAGCAGCCATCAGCGTCCAGATACCCAATAGATGCATATTTTTGGTTATTCCTCCTTCCAGAACCAACGGAGTCCGTCGCGCAGCGCTGCACGTCAGATTTTTAATTCCCGGTAAACCCCGGCGGCATGAGGACAGCCTGCTTCCTTCCAACAGCCCTGCTCTGTGTCTGTCTGCTCTGCACGGCTCCGCGGCACTCCAGCCTGCCTGGCACTGACTCAACGCCGGCCCCTCCGCGCTTCACTGCGTCCTCTAGCGGACATCAGAAACACGGAGTCGGCTACATGGATGGCCAAACAGCTTTATCGAGCCTGGGTGATTAGCCAGCTAATGTATTGAAGATGAGTTAACTGGCCGAATTAGCACATATGATCAGAAAATGATAGCCAGCGGTTGATTCCTGATAGAGAGTGAGCTATTGGGCCAATTCCAAAGTCATTTTGACCCCAAAATTTGAAATAAATAAATAAATAGGGCCCAAGTTTAAAAATACCAGAAAAATACCCTTTAAAGCTGCATTAAAAGGATAGGTTCATATTGTTACCAATGTTACCCGTTACTGTCAGTTTATACTGAAGGCAAAGAATTTCGAGATTTTGAAAATGTGCCAGGTCCAGGTGTGCACAGGGAGCTTATTTGAATATAACCCTGATATGCTTAGTTTGAGCAGTCTGATCAGTTTTGAAGAACTGCTCTACCAGAAGGTGGCAACAAGGTTAAAATGGCCCAGCAAGAACATTTAATGTTGCACTATCTAGCAGGACTGCTTTCAGATCTACCCTATCTATAATATAATGTTAGCTTCATTTGAGATCCAAAAAACAATGGCCTCAGCTTTCCCTAAATAAATGGAAGGTTTACTTTCAGAGCCACAGCACTTAACACATCCTCTACCTTTGTTTTTGTTTCATCGGCATAAAGGCATAGGAGACATGCACAAGAGGTGGCAACTTTAAAATCATAAATAAATCATAAAAATAATTATGGCAAACAATAATGGACTCTCCCCTGGGGGACTCTGATATGGATATGGATTTAGGACTAGAAATGTAGCCTTAAAACATTTAACAGTAAGGGTGGAAAAGTAATTAATTATTCTTTCTTGAATGACTCAGCATTTATGCAAAAAACTCCCCAGTTTGCATGAAGTCTGCTGAACACCATGTTAAGCAGTTTGACACAGTCTGGTTCTTGATCTTGTTTAGTTTAATTAACCACTGTGACACACTCAGACACATCTTTATTCTCTCTACTGGCAAAGCTTCAACCACTGTGAAGGAGGCTAATTTTACAGGATAAATCAGTGCTCAGTTTTGGACTCCACCTGCTCAGGGCTGTGTAAGTCTCACACAGTAGATCCTAATCAGATCCTACATTATATCCCTTTGATTAACATGAAACTTCACTTTTCACGTGTGTCCTGTCATGAAATTAAATCATCCTTACGCAGAGACTCATTTTGAATTGAACTGTGTTGAGTAGAAGGGGGAAGAGCTGTGTATGAGCTATAGTGTAAAATATGGATGCTGTGTCATGCACAGATATTTCAGCAACACAGCTAACATAAGAAGTCCATGTTTCCTCCTAGAGTTGAAGGATAAACAACCTTTCTCCTGCTGAATATTTACAATGTTGGAAAATATGACTCATGCGTGTCACCTCAGCCTCATACTACCAGTTAGCACTGCTGTGTTCATAAATGATAATGGAAGTGATCAGACAGTAGGAAAACATTAAAATCAAGTTGTAAAATCAAAATGTGAAAATATTATATAAAGAGTTGTGCCATCAGTACAGGGAGAGTTTCAATTCAATTCAATTTTATTCATATAGCGCTATATCATAACAGAGTTATCTCATAGCACTTGTTAATATAGAGCAAGTCTAGACCAACTCTATATGCATAGACCCAACAATTCCACCATGAGCAGCACTAGAAGACAGTGGCAAGGAAAAACTGTCTTTTACGAGGCAGAAACCTCGAGCAGAACCAGGCTCTTGTTGAGCGGTCATCTGCCTCGACCGGTTGGGTAGAGAGAGAGAAAAAAGCCCCACTAATAATAACAGTATCAGGCAGCAGACCATCGACCAGACTGCATTCTGTCTCCAGAGAACCAGATCCCGCAGATCCAGACTCCACAACGAGAGAGAGAGAGAGAGAGAGAGACACAGAGAGACAGACAGACAGTGTGAGAGAGAGAGCGCTCAGGGCATCATGGGATGTCTCCCGGCAGTCTAGGCCTATAGCAGCATAACTAAGGGGGGGCTCCTGGTTCGCCCAGGCCACCCCTTGATCTTGGGGGGGCTCAGGGCTCACCTGAGTCAGCCCTGCTATAAGCTTTATCAAAGAGGAAAGTCTTAAGCCTACGCTTAAAAGTGAGGAGGGTGTTTGTCTCCCGTACACAGACTGGAAGCTGGTTCCACAGGAGAGGAGCTTGATAGCTGAAGGCTCTGGCTGCATTCTACTTTTAGAGACTCTAGGAACCACAAGGAACCCTGCATTCTGGGAGTGCAGTGCTCTAGTGGGGTAATAGGGTACTATGAGGTCTTTAACATATGATGGTGCCTGACCATTAAGGGCTTTATAGGTGAAGAGAAGGTGTTAGAATGGCCGGGAAGCGGCTGGACTTTAAGAGTAGGAGACTTGACACAGAGGTTATGTGCAACCAGCCAGGTGTTTATTTCACCCTTAACATATACATCAGAACAGATCATTCGCCCAAATCAATACTGGGACCACAGCCCGCATGTGGTCCTACAAGCAACACACTATCAGATAGAAAATGGCCGCCTTATATAGCCTGCTGCCAGCCACACCCACGACTGCTTCACCAGAACAGGGATTCCTGTTCCTCCCCAAACATTTAAACATAGAAACCCCTCTAATACATTTACATACATAAATAACATTACATCAATTAAAATGTGCCCCATCCTCAGGCACATCCCCCCATTATCATATCCCTCATAAAACCGCTTTAAATTCAAAGCCACCCCCATTATCAATTATGAAATGGTCTCTCCCAGAACCTTCATATGGTGTTCAGATGGCCTGGGGACACTTTGGCCTGAACACCCCGAGGAAGAGACAAAGGTAAGTGACTTCAATAATACGCAGCACAATTACACAACCACAGTCAACAAGGAATCACAGTAACATATTCATTACCCACAGTAAATGTATGTTTTATCTATCTTCCAGGGCCAGCTTCAGATCATGCCCAGCTGCCAGGCATCATCATTAGCACCCACACATCAACAAACAATTCAATAGAAGTCTTCAATCACATGTGTGATGTTTATTCCTTCTGTTACCGATATGACATACGTACATATATTCATACATGTACAGTAATGAAAGGGATCTTCATTACCGAAGGATTTTAAATTATATTCTGAATTTTACAGGTAGTCAGTGTAGAGATGCTAGTACTGGAGAAATATGATCTCTTTTCCTGGTTGTCAGTAAATGTGCCGCAGCATTTTGAATCAGCTGGAGAGTCTTAAGGGATTTATTGGAGCTGCCTGATAATGTGGAGTTGCAGTAATTCAGCATTGAGGTAACAAATGCATGGACAAATGTTTCTGCATCTCCCTGAGACAAAATGTGCCTGATTTTTGCAATGTTACGTAGGTGAAAAAAGGCAGTCCTTGAAGTTTGTTTTATATGTGAGTTAAAGGACATATCCTGATCAAAAATAACTCCAAGATTCCTTACGGTGGCGCTGGAGGCCAGGGCAATGCCATCTAGAGAGACTATATCTTTAGATAATGTGTTTCTGAGGTGTTCAGGGCCAAGTACACTAACTTCAGTTATTCAGTGTCTGAGTTTAACATTAGAAAGTTGCAGGTCATCCAGGTTTTTATGTCCTTGAGGCATGCTTGAAGTTTGAATTTACTCGCTTCATCTGGCCTGATTGACAAGTATAATTGGGTATCACCTGCATAACAATGGAAATGTATGGAGTGTCTCCTAATAATATTGCCCAGAGGAAGCATATAAGGTGAATAGAATTGGTCCAAGCACAAAACCTTCAGGAACTCTGTAACTGTCCCAGAGATATTTTCCTTGAAGTGTTGATTGAAATGTTTCTTTAATGCAGTCAGAATAAACTGAATTAATGTAATATAAATACGATAAGCATTAAAATAATTGTTGGTAAAAATGTAAGGTTGTCGTAAGAGCATAACGAGTCCAAGAGTTGCTTTTTGCATTATGGGTAAGCGTAAGCATGGAGGTAGAAGAAGGATGCACGGCTTGAAATAATTACATTCTGTGCATGGTTCAAGAGGTGCACACGGTAAATGTTTCTTTGGTTTACATTGGTGATGATGTTTATTTTATAGTTTTTTACATGTACGAGTGATTTTTGTTAATGCCTTACGTCCTTTATTTGTAGTTTTCACGGTGTCTGAAGAAAGAGACGGAAAGAAAGAAAAAATAAACTTTCAAAGACATCATTGTGAAGCGTGGCCATCATTATTGAACCGGTGCAGCTACAGACTCTGACTAAATTTGGTGTGCATGGACGATTCATCATTAACATGTACAAACTGATGTGAACAGTTTCACCTCTACAAAAAAGTTAGCTAGCTAGCGTCATCAACAACAGGCTTCTATTTGTGAGGGTATGCCCGCCGACTTTGTTATTCAACACGTTTCATTCATTCACCAAATATTCAGATTTGGTGGCACCCACCTACATAATAAAAAGTGTATCATGAATATTTCTCACCCTAGATACAAAGGAGTCTCCCAGATAATGTAATTGTGCTATAGGTTTATGTTACGCTATTAGTTTGTTATTCCAACTTTGTTTCTTAAGAATCAGGTTTTTCCACTAGTTTGGTATGATGGATTGCTCTATAAACTACAATAGCCATGACCTTCAACCACTGAAATGGGAGTAGAAGCCAATAAGACCTGTGAATCAGGGAGCTGTTGTGCTATGACTGCATAAAACAATCCTCAATTTTTAAGAGTTCATCTTTTTCCCATGCACAGTGGCCGATGCTGACTGTTGTGTGGTCACCACTCTGTGTGGAGTGGCCATGGTGACTTTTTACTACAAACAGTGTTGACGTAAAGTAATTTACATGCAATGTCTAAATACGTCAAAAGACAAAATTACATCTTAGACAAATATTTACATTACATCTGTTTACAGATTCATAGTTGGTTTCCCCAGGCACTTTTTTAACTGCACTCTCTGGAAGTTAGATGGAGACAGGAGAGCACAAGTAAGTGTTGCAGCATACTGTATGACATGACATTCATCAATATACATCTCTGAGTAAACTGAAGTTTGGAAAATTTGGTGTGGTCTCTTAATCTTTTCAAACACATACCTTTAAATAATAAAACTCATTAGAACTCATTATTGGCTGACAAAGCCATGGAATAGAGGTTCTGAGCTCTACTAATCACCCAAAACTATTGTCCTAGGGTTAGGGTTAATGTTGATGCCTGTGATTCTCTAAGGCTGAGACTGTCTGCCTATAGGCGGAAACAGTAAATATGTCTTGAGGGCTGTAATGCAAGCACCAATAACAAAAACCAGCTTAAAGTCGTTCATTGCACTTTGACTGTCAAACATGTAAGGACTGCAGCCACATGTTATCTTGACTGAAAACTAAAACTTGGAAATGCCATTTAACACCACATAAGATGCCATTGTGGAGGATGAGTCATCATACTTTTAAAATGCAATACAATTAAGCCCGGACAAGCAGCACAACAATGCTGCCTCCATCCACACTATACTATCTGACTGTTTTGTTGTGGAATGGCCAACTGCATACTGTTTGCCTTAAAAGGAACTCTACATCCTTATAAAGCGACTTTCTACATCAGCATCACTTGAGTCAGTGTCGGTTGGGCCTACAGAATACAAAAATCTGTTGGTGTGAAGATAGGAAGAGGCGGGCTACAGAGGTCTGGTAAACTCACTCTTTCTGAAGCTCCATGCTACATTAGCCGCTTCTAGCATAACACACCCCAATCTCCCACCCAACTGTCGGCGGTCGAGTTGCATTTTGGGTAATATAGGAGCCTTTGACAAGAAAGAAGAATGTGTTTAATAAAAAATACGATATCTTTCGTTATGCTGCATCAATTTTGATGCTTTTTTAATAAAACAGAGAAGGAAGTGAAACTGTTTAATTATTTCTAGTCACATTCATTCAGCTTTTTTTACCCCAATCACTGATAAGCTAAAAAAATTAATCAAAGAAAGTCACGGGCATAGGACTGAAATCTGGTACTGTTTTCTCAAGGTTATATTGTCTCTCACACAAAAACACCTCTTCACCCTGTTGTGAAGCACAGGATGGGAAATCTTGACTCTTTGTCTTTATGGAAGGATTTCACTGTTGTTTATTGGCTTTTACATTACAACTAACAAATATACTATATAAATAAAACTGCCTTGCAGTAATTATGAAAGAACATAAAACAATTTTTCCATTGTGACGTCACGAGGGGCTAGACGTCCAGTATGTCCCTGTAAGGTGGCTGCAGACTGGCCTACAGGTTGCCCTGGCAATGGAAGGACAGAATTACAGCCTCAGGAGCAGCCGGGACTCCGGCGGCTGCCCAGCTGGGTCCAATGAACTACTGACGCAGAGGAAGTCACGGAGGGGAGGGCACGTGGGAAAAGGGAATAAAGACAGTCGGTGAAGATGGATTAGGGAGAGGAGACTACGGTGATGGGTATTGCTACAGCAGTGTATTGGAAGATAGAGAAATCTTAAACTGAAACCTGTCGCTGAGTGGTCTCTTCATGCACCCACACTGGCATCACAGTTGTCAGTCTGCTCACTGCCCCTGGTGATGTCACACCATTCAATATCCACTTTCACTGCAACATTGAATATTTTATTTATTATATGTATATGTGTATCTATGTTTGTGTGCATAGTTTTATGCATGCGTGGATTTCTAAATGTAATGAAAAATGTTGTTATAATCCTTTATTAATGACTTCTATACTCTTTGGTTTTAATTTCTCTTTGTGTTGAGGAGATGTAACATGTTTAACTACCTGAAGGTCAACAGATCATGACTGAGGCTGTGTGTACAGGTTTTCTATGCCTCTGTTCCTCCCTATGTCCAGTTTCACATCCTGCAGCACAGATGTTTATCTTCATTATATTATATTCAAGATAAATGTGTATCACCCCCTTTGAACTCAGGTTGACGCTTGAGTGACTCCCAACCGTTCTCACACTCCTTTTTCCTTCCACCTTTGCCTACGATAGGCCCCCACCTTTGCTTCCAAGGGTTTTATAATTCTTCTCCCTACTGCAGATACTTGGTACTTTGCTGCAAACAGCTCGTCTCTCTGTATCATTGTCCCTTCTTGCAAGAATAAAGCACTCAAAGACAATGTCTTCTGTTCTCAAACATCTTCATTTCAACAGTGTTTCTCACCACCATAAATAGTAGCTTGTCTCGGCTAGAAATTCCACAACAAATTATATATATATGAGACAAATAAAATGGTAAATTTTTCATTCCCAAAGAATTTCAGTCTGTTGTTTACTAGAAGAACAAGGAGAGCGAGAAAGAAAGAGAGAGAGACAGACAGACAGATGCCTACTTCAATACAGTCAGTCACACACAGAGTGTGTGTGCATGTTATGTGGAAAGCTTTCAGCCTGGTCGCTAAGTGAGGTTGCAGCCCAGCACTGATCACTGCACTCCTCCATCCTCCACTTCACTGCTCCTCTCATCTCTTTCTCCCTCTTTACAGTTCTTTACCTTTCTCTCCATGACCTACCTGTCCCTTCCCCTCTTCTTCTCCCCTTGCTTTGTTTTCTCTTTACAGTGCCTTGAAAAAGTATTCATACCCCTTTACCATTTCCACTTTTTTCACGAATAAATATCTTAAAAAGTGTGTCGTGCATATGTATTCAGCCCCCTTTACTCTGATACCCCTAAATAAAATCCAGTGCAACCAACTGCCTTCAAAAGTCACCTAATTAGTAAATAGAGTCTATAGAGACATATGCCAAGCTTTGAACATCTCACGGAGAAAGCAATAAGCAGTTTGCCACAAGCCATGTAGGGGACACAGCAAACATGTGGAAGAAGGCACTCTGGTCAGATGAAACTTTTTGGCCTACATGCGAAAAGCTATGTCTGGCAGAAACCTAACACTATGCATCAACCTGAACACATCATGCCCACCGTGAAACATGGTGGTGGCAGTATCACGATGTGGGGTTGCTATTCTTCAGCAGGGACAGGGAAGCTGGTCAGAGTTGATGGGAAGATGGATGGAGCTAAATACAGGGCAATCCTGGAAGAAAACCTGTTAGAGGTTGCAAGAGACCTGAGACTGAGGCGGAGGTTCCCCTTCCAGCAGGACAACGACCCTAAACATACAGCCAGAGCAACAATGGAATGGTATCAATGGTATCTTTGGTTTAGATCAAAGCATATTCATGTGTTAGAATGGCCCAGTCAAGTCCAGACCTAAATCCTATCGAGAATCTGAGACATACCCCAAAAGACTTGCAGCTGTAATTGCAGTGAAAGGTGGTTCGACAAAGTATTGACACAGGGGGGCTGAATACATATGCACGCCACACACTTTTCAGATATTTTTTTGTAAAAAATCTTGACCACCACATATCATTTTCCTTCCACTTCACAATTATGCTCTACTTGGTGTTGGTCTATCACATAAAATCCCAATAAAATTTAATTTTGTGCTTGTAACATCACAAAATATGGAAATGGTCAAGGGGTATGAATACTTTTGCAAGGCACTGTAATGGAAAAGACAGGAGTGCCTTCAAACACTGTTAGACTATGCAAAATAAAATTACAAATTTAAGTAAAAGACATACAGAGAGATTTTGTTTTACAGAATGACAGATGAAAACAGAAAGCGGAGATGTGAGATGGTTTGGGGGAGGTGATGAGGGATTATACATCCTGACAGAGCCATGGAAAGAGAAAAGAGCCTTAGAAATGGATTTGTCGAAAGTGAGGCACTTCAGAGGAACATAGACTGTAACCCTGTGTGTGTGTGTGTGTGTGTGTGTGTGCGCGCGCGTGTGCGTGTGCGTGTGTGCGTGCATGTCCTCGGATTGGTGGTTGACAGCCGCACTCTCTGGCGTAAATCTCAGCTCGAGAGAGATTCCATCAACGAGTGTGCTGCTGCTGCTGCTGCTGCTGCTCACCGCACTACAACTCTAATAGCAGCGCCTAACTGGGGACACACATGCTGATAGTAACATGTAAAAATATGTATGCATAAAATCAGCTAAATGCAAACATTGACACTGATACACGCTCTCAGCTGAGGCTCTGCGAGGAGTTAAAAGTTAACCTCGGCAAATGGTTGTCAGCTCCTGTGACGAAGGCTTAGTGAGAGAAAACAGAAGGTTGAGGATGAAGAGAGGAAGGAGATGGTGACTCAGCTGCTCTCCCTAAAGGCCTCCAGGAGGAAGTGAAGGAAGCCTGGGATGAAGAGGCACCAAAGAGGAGAGACGTTCATGCTGCCTCTTGTCAGCTTACATTTTCAGTCTCTGAAATAAAATAGAAACAGAGAAAAGACAGGAGCCTGAAATAACGGGAGACAATGTGGGAGGTTACATTTTCGCAAAGCAAATAACTAATGTCCATGGTGCCAGAGTAAGAGATGAGCAAGCAGTGTCCTTAAAGGGGATCACCATGCCGCAGCATCTCCCCAACAACATCATGGCCTGTTATCTGGCATGAGATGGGGCCTCTTCAGAGTCTCTAGGTACAGCTATGGGCACCGAGTAATTAGGCTCTGCCTGCACATTAAACATAGATCTGTTCTGACATCACACAGGAACTGGATGTACTGGGATGAAACAGCATGCTGGATAGTGTTAGAAACCACACTGCACCGCACCAAAAAAAAAAGGAAAAGCCTCGTCCATGCAAACAGACACAACCGCAGCTACATCCTGACGTACGGATTATTCACAGGCTCTTTTGAAACTGTTTACTCTGACATGCAGGCGCTGCCTTCCCCACACCGAGACAGTCAAGAAATCCATTGAAAGTGGTTCTGATGAGACGTTTCAACGAGAGACACATCGAGAGGCAGTGGGAGGGTAAAAAGAAAAGCCTATGGGTGTACAGTGTATGGTAAAAAGGGAAAGGGAAGCAGGCAGGGTTGCCTTTGAACGAGATGAGGTGCTTTCTGACAGCGTGATGTTACACGGGCTGACATTCATGCAGATGGGCCGATCCCTGATTCTCTGATCAATGTTTTGTGAGAAGAAAATAAAAAAGATGAATAATTCATCCCTAACCAATGACAGGCTTGTAAGGACGACTGGAGCGTCAGCCCCATGCAATGCTGTCTCACTGCGTCTTGACTGGCTCCCATTACGTCTCGCTGATGTCCAGAAGTGGCACAGATCAGGTGGTACACCTGTCAAACTGAGGGAATGTGACAGGAGGGTATGAAATAGACACAGGCGTGTACATATCCATGTGCTGCACAGTGGCATGCAGAGATATTCATAGACACACAGATCCACAGATTGTGAGCTATACTGACAAACATAACCCTTCTCAGACACAGCCCGCCTCCATAGACTGTTCCAGCTATTTTGTGAGCAGAGTATAGCCTCTCTAATGGCCCAAACAACGGAATAGAAACTCGCCACAGATGTGAGTCAGTTCAAAGCAGAGATCCTCAGCACACTTCTTCTGACCAAACACTTCTGACAGGCAAACCAAATACGCATGTTCCTAAACAGAGAGCTAGGACGATGAGAGGAAGAAGCCAGGGGAGGAAGAGAGACCACAGTCTGTTAAGCACAATCTCATCGCACCCATCTGTCATGGTTACACATGGACACATGCAGCTGCAGATTTATTAGTTCAAATGATGCAGAAACAAAGCAAGGGAGAGATTTTCCTCCAGGCAGTGACATCCTTTCCAAATGAAAATATGTTGACCTCTCGCTCTCTGGGGTTGCATGTAGAGACTGGCTCGCTTCTCACATGGTACATGCACAAACACATGCATAATAACAACAACGTCTAATGGCTTTAGTCCTGCAATATTAAATATAATAAGTATGGCTTTATATTTCCTTAATTAGCTTGTCATGATGTCATGTCACTCAGCGTCTATTCAAACTGGACTGGTATTAATAATAAGGCACACTCTGTCATTACAAACATCATTGTTAATTTGAAAAAGCTGCCAAGCTCAGTATTTTCACATATTCTACAAAACGATACAGCCAGTGTGAAAACACTTCTGTTTCTTGTCAAACTATAAGGTCACTTGAAAATAGCAGCCCAGCTCAAATGAACATGTCCATAATGAAGTAATGTGTTACACTTTTTGTCAGCGGGCAGATGGTCTTAACACCTTCGAGCTACAAGCTCAAAAGCACTAATGAACACAGTAAGTACAACAGGACATGTCTGACCTCGGCGCAACCTCCACATTATTAAGTCATATATTGGGGAGGAATAAAATGTAATCCCTCTGGTGATAACTGCCTCCTGGCTGTAGATATGTAGCCTATTTCCTGAAATGGTGGACTACTCACTTGAAGGTTGCCGACTTGGAATGACACATGGACAGGGTTTGAATCCCAGCTCTCACTCTCCCGTTTCATGCCGCTGTGCTTTCAGGAAGCAAATCAAGCGATTAAGCACACATGCAAGTTTGCAAAAGTATAAAGAAGAGCGATACATAAAGCAACAAACACAGAAGGCAAATCAAGCGAAGACAAACGGCGAGAACCGCCTCACTGATCAGTTCACTCTCATCCCTCAGTTCTACTGATCTCCACTTCAGAAAAAGGATTTGATCAACCGAATATCTGATTCGTGTTCATCGGCTGTAAAGACGATAAAAGCCGGCCTTAGTTCTGACAGTGTGATCCACAGAGCAGAAGGAGAGAAGCATGGGAGGTTACGGACTGATATGAAGGTGCAAAGAGGCATGAATCTTTAATCTTCATTTATACAGATGGCTCGCTGGGATATTTAAAATAGGTGCACTAGGTTCAAAGACCAATTTCTTAATGAGGATGAGTGGAGGAAGAGGGAGGGAAGCAGACAATACTTGAGAGCTCCACAAACAAAAACACAGGAGTAACTGTTTTTGCGAAAGTAATCACATTAATCTTGATCTAAATGCAACATCATCACCCCACAAATGGCCGCCTGAATGCTTCAGAGCTCAGCTGAGTCGAACACATTGTTAACTGTTGTCAACGACAGGACCCATTTGAAGAATGATTAATTAATCCAGTGCTTAATACCCTTGCGCACAGTTAAGTGCATCTGGCCACAACCACACATAAAGTTCTCATTCGAGTCGGAGTAGATTCAGGACTGAGGGGACGTTATGACAAAAAGATTTGATCATCGTGTGCTTACAAATCAATTAGGAGAGGCTAGTGACGTGATGAATGTGTGCATATGTGTGTGTGTGTGCGCGCGCGTGTGTGTGTGCGTATGCATGTGCAGCCGCAAAGAAAAATGGTGAATGCGCGTGCGTTGTAGCTCAGATCTTGGAATCAGACAACAGACAACGCTGTAAACCTGACGTGCAGTGTGTTTCTGCCGTAAGACTGATTGCAAGAGCGAATCTTTGTCTTAATTGCATAATTGAAGAGAGCTGATTAAAGAGCTATCTCTTCTGCAGGGCCCATGGAGAGATGAAAGATGTGTGTAACTCGAGTCAACCCACAGGACACAGCTGGTTCTTCACAGTGGTTCAAAATACAGTAAGCAATGTCTGCCTGGCTCAGCTGCTACAAATGTGGCTGATAATAGAGCTGGAAGGACTGATACGCTTTCAAGCATAAAGTCATAATATCTCTGGAATCTATCACTTGGTTTATACAAGGTAGAACATCTATTTAAGTTTACACTTTTATCCAGTGGTGATATTTCAAAGCATTTAGAGAAACACTTTAATAAATGCAGTTAATGGTGAGAGAATTGAAATAGATACAAGGAGAGAACAAACTGTGTTCAGAAAGCTGTCTTACCATCTTAACACCTCAGCCTCTCTCACAATCATTTCATAAAACAGTCTGCAGAAGGAGACAAACAGCTCGTAAACAACCAGGTGCCCTTCAGTGCTCAGTGTTGATACAAATTAGACGTGAGGTTAGATCTAATTGAATCATATTGTATGGACTTGCTGCAATGCTTTGACTGACTGACAAGTTTGTTAGGGATCAGGTGTTGCTGTGGAATATGTTTATGTGGTGCGTTAGTGAAGATAATGCAGGATGCTGCAGGGATCACCTGATAAGCTGATAGGCTGCATGTGGCGGATACTGCAGTACAAATGCCCTTTACTGTGGTTATCTGCCTCCTCTGGTGTGCAGTTAATCAGATGACCACTGCTAGCGATGCCACTGTATGAATCTTATGCTGAAAAAAAAAGTCTTAACACTTTATGTCTTTTCATTATTTATGTGTAACATTTAAGTTAGTTAATCATGTCCCCTTGTCTCAGTGTAATTTTAGTTCCTACCTTCTGCTGTTTTACAGGGGACAGTTGTGAGTGTAACAATAACCGAGTAACATGTTCAACAGTAGAGTCGTGTGAACCCCCCAGAGGGAGAAGCTGGGTATTTATACTGTCTTGGTGTTGATTGAAGTTGATTGTTTATTCATGAGAAACTGTAGCCCACTTCAGTCAAAATCAGCCAGTCAACCACTCGTGTCAGCACTAACACTGCTGTGCAGTATGTTGGACTCCTGTTTAAATCATGTCTTATGCTGGTAAGGATGGTACGTTCCTGCCGCTTCCTGTCCACATATCGAAGTGTCCTTGGGCAAGACACCTAACCCTAAGTTTCTCCCAGTGGAGGCCAGCACCTTGCATGGCAGCTACGTCACCATCGGTGTGTGAATGGGTGAATGAGACCAATCTGTAAAAGCACTATGGGAACCGTTAAGGTTGAAAAGCACAATATAAGTGAAGTCCATTTACCATTCACCATCAGAGCACAGGCAGGAGTGTTGAACTCCATTTTCTCAGTCATGATGGCCGATCCATACTGGAGAATATTGTTTTATGGCTGGTCAGTCGCAGCAATTCAAGCTACCAGCAGCAATAGAAATACATAAAATGAAATGAGCCAGAGAGAGCGACAAGTATATAAACTGCTCAAATATGCCGCACTTCATCCCATAACACAACTCTGTTACCCTCAAAGACACATGGCCTCAAATATCAGTTCACTCATGCCAAAGCTTTTAACTGTTGATCTTTCAACGGGCTTAAGATGAAATGAACATAAACACGCCTGTCTCTGTTCCTCCACGTTGTTAAAAATCACCACCTCCTGAGGAGAATTGGGCAAACAGATGTAGTGTGGTCTCTGAACTCCTCTTAAGTGTGCAAGCACTGCCTTCCTACACTCATGAGACTCCCTTTATAGTGCTTATGTAATGCTACAGCCAACTAATCACACATCCTTACATCCAGATACTGCAGGAAACATAACTTATGCAGCATCTAAAGAGCAAAAACTCTTTTTCTCACCTGTCTGCTTCCTCTCTGTATCTCATCTGTGCCGTGGCTCCAGCCATCCTGAGCCGATCCAGTAAAGTCACACAGGACCTATCATCTGCTTAAATGAGACAAATTTAATTTAGAGATGACTTCAACGAAACATTGAGAAAGAGTGAACTGGGGGAAGCGTTCAGAAATGCAAGAGAGCACTGTGGCAGTGTGTTTACCCTGCCATACAATTCATAAATAGGTCCTGCAACTAGGAATTTATGTAAGCTAATGTAGTTTTAAATTATAGACAAATATATTTTATGAGTGGGGTTGCATGATCTTCAAAAAGCAAAAACACATTGAGTGAAGATAAATTGACTTCTCAACATCAGCGCACTTTTATTGCTCTATTATACTGGGTTGATGTATTGCTTTGGGATAATTTCTCTCAGTAATACTAAACACCTTTTATAGCTTGAGGCCCATTTTAATGTCATGCTGCTGATTGTTCTCTGAGGCAGTGATTGCAAATTAGGGATACTTGTACCGCGCCGTCTACTGCTGCAGTTGCCAGGTGGTAAGACTGTGGAGTAGCTCAACTAATTAGACTAAACAGACATTATGATGAGATAAAAGCATATACAGTATATCCACATTTTGATTCAGCTATGACACCTGAACAATACATTTCACGATTCATAGCATGTGAAAACTAGTTAGCAAGCGAGAAAGAAAGAGATAAGTGGTTGATAGCTAACTTAACGTAATGGATAATAGGTAATATGATAATAATGCAAAATGACGAATGCAAACTTAAACAGACCTATTAAAGTCCACTTTAAAATCAATTCGAATTAACATATTTCGATTCAGCTTAAGGACCGGTGTCGATGAAGGGTTCATCTGACAGGCCTGTGTCACTTCCTCTGACCAAAAAGGCTGAAAACCACGGCTCTAAGGTAACGAGGTCACCCAGCCTCAATCATCACCGCAAATGTCAAATGAAGCAATCGTGTTTGTAAATAAAAGACTTGTAAGGCCCAGATGCTCTCTAAGCTCTGCATTAAGGTTACAGCCCCATCTGAACGTCTATAATGGCATTACAGCAGTCAGCGAGTGGGAGGAGGACCAGGACACACAGGCCCATGATCGTTCCAGCTGGACATCTTTACTGCGACAGCTGACATGTCAGTGTGCCTGCAGGTATCTGACAGCCACACACGGGGGTACTCTCTCCTTTTCCTCCACCACTCCTCGCTCCGCACTGCCCTCTCCATTAGAACGGCAATGCCCTCATCTTGCTGACAACAGATTTGCTTTACTAACCCTCAGAAAAGCTCCGGAGTTGAAAGCAGTGAGGCTGGGCAAGCCGTGGTAATGTTACTATTTAGCTTCATGTGCAACAGAAAGGATCAAAATGAAAAGCTAAGTGTAGGCGTAGTAATGGACAAGACTAAACAGGCCTAATTCAGCAATGCACTCCGAGGGCCATATAGAACTGGCAGCAGACATTTCATTACCGACACATAAATCTGTCAAATAGGGAACCTAAGTGGCACCATGGGTACCATTAAGTGCTGTTGTATAATTGCATTCACTTCAATGCTGGTTTTCTCCTCTTGATTTTTTGACAGTAACGGCTCTTAACAAGCAGGCAGAAGTCAATGAGATCACAGCGACACGTGTTGTATGATAAGAAATATTCAACTTCATGCTTAATAGATAATAGATAATAATAGAAATCCAATGAGACAAAAATGAAAAATGGTAACCTTTTTTGTGTACCTTGTGGACATTTTGTCATTTTGCTGTGAAAACCTGCTAACGCCGCACACAAGAAGCGGGCAACACAGTGGCGATGGTGAAATGTTGGGGTTTTAATTACAGAAATGAACCAGCGATGAAAAATTTAAAGATGTTAGTAAAAACCAGTGCACCGTGAATCTACGCACTTCCATAACTTCCTGTTGTCTCTCTTCTGTCAGCTTTCTAATGAAGGCCCAAACTGCCCCCCAAAATACTTAAAGAGAAATCCATTAAATTTGTTGCCGTGGTCAAATGCACGAGGACTGGGAGAGAGCTGGGAGAGGGTTGGAAGAGGACTGGGAGAGAGCTGGGAGAGGGTTGGAAGAGGACTGGGAGAGAGCTGGGAGAGGGGTGGAAGAGGACTGGGAGAGAGCTGGGAGAGGGGTGGGAGAGA